>JAFBJT010091216.1:11873-22804 GCA_016785325.1 Chascanopsetta lugubris | reverse complement strand
GTGTGAAATTAATTTTTACACCGCGTGGCGCTGTGGTGTCATAATAAATATTATTTTGAACTTTGGCACAGCGACTGTTCCTGAATTAATTTGATCCAGCCCTGTCCCACAACTGCTGCCGAGTGTGGACCCTCTCATTTAACTACGTAATCCAGCGAGTGCACTCGTCTAACGGCGACAAGTGCGTGTACTTCGTCGGCCACTAGGCAAGTGCACTTGGAAGGGCGTGGTCCTGCGTCTGAGACACAGCTAATGTGTCAGCTGCTGCTATCTCTCATGCACACACAGTCCACATGCTGCCCCTATTTTCAGCGGCGCTGGATCAGGGCCTCCATAGTGTCAACAGGTGGACGAGCTAAGCAGCAGCGTGACTGTCTCCTTAAAGGTGCAGAGTGTACGATTTGGTGACATCTAGAGGTGAAGATGCATGTTGTATCCATCACCTCTCCCTCATCTTTAACAACATTTGTTTGTACTGAATTGTGTATGAATTTAGACTCTGATGTGGACATTCTGAGGTACAGGAATTGAACCACTCACAGTTTACATACATACACAGAAGTCATAGCCGGAGGTTTCCCGCCTTGCGCATCCTCTGTAAATTTCAAGTTTTGCAGTTAGATACCATATCTTTGAAAAGATATGTTTTGAACAGCTTGTACAAAGTACATATTGAAGAGCTTCGTGAAATGTATAAGGCAGAAGGGACTGCAGAGATACAGCATAAATGTAAAAGAAATAATCGGATAGTCAGAAGCCAACCTCAACCCCGACTGTCTGTGACTAAAGTGACTCACAGCTATAGATTTTTCAAAGTATGAGTCAAAGAAAAAAACTTTACTTTGTGTTTAAAAACATTTAACATATGACATTTCAATGTAAGGTAAATTATTCACATGTTTGTTTGCTCTCATGAACAAAATATACTGACAAAAAAATGACATAGAAATGAAACTTTATTATATTTGTATATATTTGACAACTCATGTCAATATATGTATTTATGTCACTATATATTTTATTCTTCCAGCTTATACTACAAAACAAGAATGCACACCATACATTTAAAATGTCATACATATTAATCAACATATCATATAATATATATTCTGGTATATTTTATAATATTTTGAAAGCTGCAATCATTTATATTATGCTCAATATGTAGAGATGTTTTTGAAATGTACATCTCAATATGTAAGACATTTTTAATATACAACTGTAAAGTAATATATTAGTGAGTAAATTGTAATATATTCAAACATAAAGTTGAGAATACATGTCAATATATCTATGAAAATGCATCTTTATTTCGCAAGCATATATTGCTAAATATAAAGAATGAACACCATGTATTATAAACTTCATATATATTAAAGATTTGAAATCAATCATATAATCCATGTATATTTTCCCAAATATTGGCAGTAATTTGTACATTGTTCAATATATAGAGAATGTATTCTGAATTATAAATATTTCAATATTTATGACAATAACACACACATTCATAATATAAACATGTTTATGTCAACTTTTTTACATGACTCTGATTATTAGGTTAAACTTTGGAATTTTGTTGTTAAATTTGTAGAACAAAAAATATTATGGCTGCTTCAATGGAAAAAAAATGTTTTGTTCGTTATCTATTTCCATTGTCACAGTTCTGACAACTTTCAGCTCCTCCCTCCTCAGCAACATCACACATTCTGACAATGCTCAGACTTCTCAGCAGTAGGTGTTAGTTACAGTTACAGAGAAGGTGTGCGCACTTATCTCAGGTTTTCCCTCTGCGTTTGAACAAACTATTGTCTCCTGTTATAATGGAGATGTATGGTCTGCCTGGTTGGTTCTGAATGAAAATTATCCTTTTTAACACAGATATTGGTATGCATATTGTATTGACTCAAAAATAAACCCTCATCCCTTTGTTTTGTTTGTTTTCCAAACTGGTGACACAGCATATTTACCCAAACTATGTCTGCCCAACTCTGAGTAGCAGTTATAAGTTATGGTTCATCAGTGTGACTGGAACAAGAACTGAAATCACATGTAGATGTGTGCTGATATCATTCTTGACCATTTGATTAATTATTTCGTAATTATTTTTCAATGATCTAGATCTGGGGTGTCAAACTCATTTTCACCGAGGGCTATATCGGCATTATAGCTCTCAAGGGGCAGGTTTTAATTGTGGGACTAAATGTTATTACTACTTAACATATTGTAAAATAGCTGTCTTCATACTTGATTATCATTTATTCAAGTTACAAATATTGTATATGCATTTACATACATGTGAAAATTTAAACACACTGAATATATTGTTCCATATAAAAAGTGGCATGTGTAATTATCTGGAGTTATGGGCAATGTATGCTTTAGACTTTTATTTTGGGATAATCATATGCCTTAACGCGCTCACGGGCCTCATAAAATGATCTTGTGGGCGATATTTGGCCTCCGGGCCACGAGTTTGACACATGAGATTTAGAATAATGACCAATTAAGCTAATTATAAATGGACTCTGTCCTCTCATATATGCTACAGTGACTTCTCTATGTTGGAGAAGGTAGCAGATTAAGACAGAATGGTTTGTTTGGGTTTGTTTATCTTTGTTTACCTTAAAAGTATGAACATTACAACAAGTATGAATCATTATCGCATTGTAGTAGTGGTGGCACAATGAGACTTTAATGAAAGTTTCGAATACCATTATATCGATGAGGCTATTTTATTTGATCAATTCAACAAGTTTATTGTCATATGCACATCAAACACAGTTAAGACCATAGAATGAAAAACTTTCTCTGCTTTCTTCTCATCACAAATATATGTAGAAAAGATTTTAAAAAAATAGTATAAAAGATGAGTGCAAAATGAACTTTAAGTTAGAGGTTAGAAATAAAGTGCCCTGTGCCTTTCAGTTAAAATTGCACTCTCAACATTGCGCAGATAAAGATAATAGAGGCGATGAATGAATGAATGTGTGTGTTCACAGGGGGTGGGGTGTTACTCAATTGTCATTCATGAGTCTGATGGCCTGTGGGTAAAAACTGTTGGTGAGTCTGGTTGTCTTGAGATTTCACACTTCTGTAGCATCTTGCTGACGGCAGAAGTGTGAACAGGCTGTGTTGTGGGTGTGTATTGTCTTTGATGATGTTGCAAGCCCGTCTGATCACCCTGGTGGTGTAGGTGTCCTGCAGTACAGGTAAAGCTCCTCCACAGATTAACTCTGCTGTTTTTACCACGTTCCTGCCGTGCAGCTACCATGCCACACCGTGATGGATGTGGTGATGACACTTTCAACTTTACCTCTGTAGAAGTCAATGAGGATCTTGGCTGGCATGCTGAATTTCCTCAGCCTGCTCAGAAAGTACAGTCTCTGCTGGGCTTTCTTCAGGAGCTGGTGAGAGTTGTGTGACCAAATGAGATCCTCGCTGATGTGTATCCCTAGGAATGTAAAGGTTTTCACCCTCTCAACCTGTCTCCCATTGATGAAAAGGGGAATGTGCTGAATTGTTAACCCAGATGAGCTTTGGCCATCTTGAACAGTGGAACTTGTCTCCTGGCGTCGGCTGTGGCAGGTGAACCAGACCAAGTCAGTCGTCGTAGTCCATGAGACAAGTGTCCCCCACCCTGTTTTTTGTTGGTCATTTGTCATATACCAATCATACCCATTTCCCCATGAGGTGCCCTGCTGGCCACTTTGTGAATTTGTTAGAACACTATACGGAACGGTAATAATGGTAGAATCATTGGCAGGAATACATACTTGTACTCCAAAGAACATTTGAGAGCTATTACTGCATTTGGTTTGTCTTTGGACAGTTACATTGGTTGAGCGTTTTTGTTGTTTTAATGAAGTTACCGTAGTACCAAATGGGGTTTGAGGGGTTCCAGTGGGAGTCGGGGCAAGTGTTGTCATCGGCCCACCTGTCTTTTGTCCCTGTGACTCATGCCATAAAATGGGAAACGTTATTATGAACGCTATCAGGAAGAGTATGCACATAGTACCACGGATCCCGCACAGGCCTGGTTGCCTGAACGGGTGCCATGGCCTTTGTCTAGGTGGCATCATTCTGAATTTTCTATGAGATCAAGTAATGTGGCAAAAAATATAAGCGTATAGAAAATCAGACAGAAAAGAAATAATACAAAATGGAACATATAAAATATGACAGTATGTTCTTTAGGTCAGAGTCTTTTGCGGAAGGTGTCGGTCTCGCACCGTGCACCACATTCTCTGGTTCTTTGTTTATGTTACTATATGTGTCCTTCGATCTTCTTCGTGTGTGTTTTGTGTTACGCGGCCACTGAGTCACGTGCACACGTGCTCTGCTGTCTTTGTAACAGTGTTTTTCTTCAACCCCTGTCTATGTTGTTCAGTTGTTAGCTACGTGTGAGTAGGGGTTTCACTCGATGTCCTCAGCGTCACTGGAGTCAGATTGCCAGTCGTCAGTGGGGACCACAATGTCCCTCTCTGGAGCTGCTGTTCTGGCACACTGGTTGAGATGGAACCACGATTTATGGCCTTCCACCTTCAGAGCATGGGATGTTTGCTCCGTCACCCGGCGTGGTCCATACCAGCGGGGTGTGGTCCATGTCCTGCGGAACCTTTTCACGAACACCCACACCAATGGCTCTGCAGTCCCTGCTGGTTCAGCGCCCGCTGTTGGTGATTCCCTGTAAACAGCGAGAGAAGCTACAGAATCTTAGTGCAGTCCAGTATTCCTGAGAAAGCACTGGCAAGTCTGAACAGTCGGCTGATGGGACTTGTCCTGCAGGATGTCGGTACCCTCGGCCTGTGTGCAGCTGATATGGGGTAAAACCTTGTCTGTCGGCCTGGGGAGTGTTTCTTATGTCATGGAGCACTATGGGCAGGGAGTCTATCCATGTAGAACCTCCACTGGCCATTACTTTAGCCAATTTTTGTTTTATCACTCCATTCATTCTTTCCACCAGGTCCTGGCTCTGTGGATGATACACTGAGCCATATTTATGTTTTATGCCAAAATGTTTTTCGACCAGTCTCAAATGTTCATTTTTGAAATGTGATCCATTATCTGATCGAATCACCTTTGGGAAACCATGAATAGGCACATAATCTTTGATCAAATGTGCAATGACTGAGGCTGCATCCTCTTTCTTCGTTGGCCAGGCACTCACCCATCCTGAGAAAGCATCCACTGTTACCAACAGGTACCGAAATCCTTGGGTCCTGTTTTCTGCACCCATGTCCATGTAATCCATCACCATGGTGTGGCCTGGTCCCTCAGGTAGAGGGAACAGCCCTTTACCTGTCTTAATCCCTGGCTTGGGATTGAAATGACCACACACAGTGCAGTGAGTTACAACTTCATCAACTTTCTCCTTTAAATGGGGTAAATACCGTCTCATGTTTCTCATACGTCTCATGACTTCTCTATTTACGTGTGTTGGTCCATGAGCCTCCTGGATCACTATGTGAGCAGCCTCCAGAGGGAGCACTGTCCTCCCATCCGCGAGGCGCCACACGTCATCTTCTCCACGCTCTGCTCCGTCAGTTTTCCACACTGATTTCTCCCATGGAGAACCTTTTTCTTGAAGTATTTTTAGATTATTTACAGTTAATTCAGACAATGCCTCTTTATTTACGTCTTTTTCAGTTTCAGACGGAACGACAGTCATTGTCATTTCCGGATATGGTTCAAAACCTGCCGCTTTCTTTGCTTCCGCATCCGCTTGCTCATTCCCCAATGAGTCTTCATCATGTCTTCCTGTATGCGTAGTACACTTTCTCACAGCCAACTCTTTAGGCCACATAATCACTTCTGCCAATCTTTGGACCAAACCTCGATGTTTACACCAGTTGAAGTTGTCCAATTGGTTCTGACCATTCGCGCCAGCTCTGTGGTGCACAGTCCAACCACGTACTGAGAGTCAGTCACCACTTCACCTCTTTGACCTGTCAGTTCAGTTAAAGCTGCACACATTGCATGCAATTCCGCTCTTTGTGCTGACTGTTTTTCATCTGGGTCCAACGCTGATGCGTTAACCACTTTCCAACTATCTCCCTCTTTTTCCACCACTGCATATCCTGCTTTAAGCTCAAAGTCCTTCATATCTCTGTGACAACATCCATCTATGTACAACACTCTTTTTCTTCCTCTTTCTCTTTCTCCTGTTCCGAACACCATTCATCAACCTGCTTTATAGCAGCCGCGGTGAGTTTCCGCTCTGCCTCCCTCTGGGCCTCCTTTTTCTCACTCTCTGAGACATCGCACAGTGTTCTGTATTCTAAGTACCTGACGCTCTGCTCTCTCACTCTCTTTCTCCAACAACCGTCGCTCACGATCGTTGGTGACTCCAGAGGCCAATGCTTTCCTTGTTCTTTCCACACACGTCGTTGCATCCAACAATTCTTTCACTTCCTCCTTCAACCTGCTCCTGTAGTAACTATCAGGGTTGCCAATCACACTTTCAAACTCATCCCACTCTAAAACTCCCACTGATCCTACGGCCTTTGCACTTCCTCCTTTCTTGCTGGACCGTGAACTTACTCATCTGCAGTCATCCTCTACAGGGGGCGGAGCTGACGGAGCAACTTTG
Organism: Chascanopsetta lugubris; assembly: GCA_016785325.1. Taxonomy (NCBI): domain Eukaryota; kingdom Metazoa; phylum Chordata; class Actinopteri; order Pleuronectiformes; family Bothidae; genus Chascanopsetta; species Chascanopsetta lugubris. Next base: position 16,212 of record JAFBJT010091216.1, on the reverse strand, counting down.
GGGGCAGGACAAGGTGTGAATGGATTTCCTTTCGGCAAACAAATCACACTCGGGCCCGCCATTGCCTCCGCAGCACCCGCGCTTTCATCATCTGAATTAGTTTCTGTCATGTGCCCTTTGGCGTTAATCTGTCCTGTGAAATGCAACATGGGGTACAAACCAGTTGACGGGCGTTCAGAGAATGGGTTTCCAGGTGACAGTGCAGCATAAGGTGGTGGGTGTGGGGGCCCCGTCTTAGAAGGAACAGGGCCCTCAGCCCCACCTGCCTGTGAGGTCTCTGCTACACCGCCCTGTTCGCCCTCCTCTATCGCTGTCAACGCCTCCACTAGGCGACTCAGCATGCAGGTTCTCTCTATTTCTGCATCTGCTTTATCTGCCCATTTCTTTTGTTTACTGAGGAAAGTGGCTCTCTGTAATTCTTCTTCCACACGACTTTTATAGTAGCCAATGGCAGTTTTGGAGCTCATTAATTGAGCTTTAAACAAATGTGAAACATTTGAAGTGTCTTCAGGTTTTGGCCAATAGGGGCAGTGTTTCTCTTTCTTCAGGAATGCATTTAATCTGGTTCTCAAGGTTATGGGATTCTGAACAGACCTTGGGTCAGTTAATCTTGCTTCAACCAGTTTCCACTCATCACCAAATGTGGTCGTCATTTTGCAAACAATGTTATTACAGGGTTAATACTTTACTGCAACAGTTTCATTAGTGGTGCAAACTTTGACCTAAAATTCCAACAATTCTTTCTGAAAGTGAACTGGAATTTGTATCAAAGACTTTCTCGGTAGATGCAGCACTTACGTCCAAAGTAACGCTGAAAGTTTTTTCCAAATACGCAGTATCACTGTACGTCTGGAAATGTCAGCTTTTTAGTTCTCAGTTTCTGTTACACACATACACATGAGTCTCATTCACACACAGGTTAATGAATACAGTTATTGCTCGGTCCGTCGGCAATTTTCAGGTTAATGAATACAGTTATTGCTCGGTCCATCGGCAATTTTCCAAGAATAATGTTTTAACTTTTGGGGAATGATCAGTTCCTTATTTGGTTCAAAACATTTTATTTTACGCTCGGTCCGTCGGCGTTTTAAAAGATTAAATAAATGCACTCAGTCCGTCGGTGCAACTATCACACGGTCCGTCGGTGTTAGTTTTTCAGAATAAATATTAAATAAATGCACTCAGTCCGTCAGTGCAACTATCACACGGTCTGTCGGTGTTAGTTTTTCAGAATAAACCAACTTTACTTTTTTTTTTTTACTATTTTGGCTTCATTTTATGTTCCTTAACCCACAGGCAATGATTCCAAAAAAATTAGATTTTCCAATACCAGTTGATAATTTCAAAAAGGCAACTGCTTACCTTATCTTAGACCCGGGTTTTTGTTGGAATCACCGTCTTGGATCCAGGACCGTCAGTGTCCAATAGTTCTTTTAGAATCACGTCGGGGTCACCAAGTTGTCAGTTTTTGTGGCCTCCAGGCCACAGGACCTGACTTTGTTGTCCCAGTCATGTTCAGGAGTTCAAACACAATAATCAGAAGGTTAATACAGGATATAGAGCAAGCAGTAAAGGTTTATTCATAACATATCACAAAGGTACACTTACAGAGATATCCCCGGGCGCCGGTTGCCTGTCACCACGAGTGGATCGTGCACGAGCCAAACAGCAGCGAGTGTGGGGGGCAGCTGACTCTTATAGTCAGCCGCCCGTCCTTCGCGTTTCTTTATGAGGAGTTGTTTTAAGGAGTTGTTTTTTGGACACTAGTGGTGAAGGCCAGGCCGCGCGAGTTTATGTTTTGGCTGTTACTAGAGGTTGGGCCGCCGCCCAAGCAGGTGGTTACACTCTAGTATTTTCCCATGAAATGGCTCAAGCGTGTATCAGATATTTTAACATGCCCCTCTCTCTTCCTCCGAGGATCAATAATCATCTCATTTCAAATCAAATCAAATCAAAGTTTATTTATATAGCCCTCATTTACAAATCACAGTTTGTCTCACAGGGCTTCACAGGGTGGGTAACATCCTCTATCCTTAGACCCTCAGCAAGAGTAAGGAAAAACTAGCAGGGAAAAAAACCCTTTTAACAGGGAAAAAAGAAAAGGTAGAAACCTTAGGGAGAGTCACAAGTGAGGGATCCACTCCCAGGACGTCCTTTGTCTTGTCTACGTTGAGGGAGAGATTGTTGGCCTGACACCAGTCCACCAGTTCTTCCACCTGTTCCCTGTATCCCGTCTCCTTTCTATTGGTAATCAACCCAATGATTGTCGTGTCATCAGTAGACTTAATGATGCTGGTGTTGTTGTGGAATGCCACGCAGTCGTGGGTGAAAAGGGTGTACAGCAGGGGGCTCAGCACACAACTCTGGGGGGTCTCTATGCTGACAGTCCTGGTGTTTGATGTCTGGTTTCCCACTCTGACCGTCTAGGGTCTGTCTGTGAGGGAACCCAGCACCCAGTTGCAGAGGGAAGGTGTCAGTCTGAGGTTGGGGAGCTTTTCAACCAGCCTGTGTGGAACGACTGATGCTGAGCTGTAATCAATGAATAGCATTCTCACATACGTAAGTACCCTTGCCCTCTAAGTTAGTGAGCGCCGTATGGAGGGCAGAATTTACAGCGTCATCGGTGGACTGGTTCTGGCGGTATGCAAACTGTAATGGGTCCGGGGTGGCTGGGATGGTCTTTTTGATGTGGTTCCTGACTATCCTTTCAAAGCACTTCATCCCAATTGGTGTGAGTGCAACGGGGTGATAGTAATTTTGGCAGGTCGTAGTGTTTGTCTTTGGGAGGGGAACGATGGTGGTGGTTTTGAAGCAGGTGGGCACAGAGGACTGAGCGAGTTATAGATTGAAAATATCTGTATACACATCAGCCAGCTCCGATGAGCAGACCCTGAGTGCATGGCTCGAGATTTTGTCTAGGCCCGCTGTTTTCCGTGGGTTTAGTCTGCTTAGAGCTGTGTGCACCTCTGTTGATGACACAGTGAGGGGATTGTCCTGGAGGCCCCTCATGGCCAGAACCCTTCTTTCTTGGTTGGTGTTGAGGGTCTCGAAGCGAGCGTAGAATGTGTTCAGATCATCACCACCGAGTGTGCTCTGGTTGGTTGTGGCCCCCTCATTCGTCTATTGGTACTCAGTGATGAGGTGCAGACCCTGCCACATGCACCAGGGGTCAGCAGTAGTGTGGTTCGCATCCAGTTTCAGCCTGTATTGTCTCTTGGCACAGTTGATGGACCTACGCAGGTTGTATCTTGCCCATTTGTAGGCCTCTGCAAAACCAGAGTCATATGCAGCGGAGCGCGCACGTAACGTGGACTGAACTCACCTCACTGTTAATCCAGGGTGTATTTTTGGGGAAGATCTTGCAGCGTTTTGTAGGGATGATGTTCTCAGTGCACCTGCTGATGTAGCCGGTAACAACTGCAGCATACTCCTCCAAGTCTATGGTGAAGTCGCCCCCTCATGGCAGCAGTTCCAGACTTTAATAATTTTACTCATTGGGGGCGGGGGGGGGGGCTCGTTAAAGAAGGTGTCTATTGGCTGGGTAGAGGAACACCGAGATGTGGTCTGATTGTCCAAAGTGCGGCCGGAGCACAGCCTTGTAGGTGTCCTTCATGTTACTGTACACTTGGTCCAGAGTATTGATCTCTCTTATTGGAATGCTCACGTGCTGATTTGGGTAAGACCTTCCTCAGGTTGCAGTGGTTGAAAGCCCCAGCCACCGTGAACACACCATCCGGGTGCACAGTCTCGTGCTTGCTGATGACACTGTGCAGCATTCCCAGCGCGGTTGCATGATCAGCCCTCGGTGGAATTTAAACAGCGATGAGAAATATGCCGCTGAACTCCCTCGTTGAATCGAAGTGTTTCTCGGCCACCTTCACATCCCGGCACCATCTGTTGTTTACATACACACACTCTACTCTTCCCTGAGGTGGATGTGAGATGTGGCACTCAAATAGCCGATTTTCAAGCTCATGATGACCAGGTCCAAAAGTTCTTCGCTACTGTAACTGATCGCACACGGAAATTGTGCGTTTAAGAAACAAAATAACACAATAATAAGCACACGTTGGTCACGTTGGCTTCGGGAGAGTGATGTAAACATGTCTGCCACGGTGGGCGCCATGATAAATATAACTTATTACATATTTTAGTGCATTTTTAACCAAGATGAGCTTTCTAATCTGAGGCAAATAATGTGTTGTAGGAAATTAATATTAAATCTACATTAAATTAATATTAAATTATTTTAAATGCATGTGACAATGCAGTCTCTGGGCTTTCCTTGCGTGAGTGAAAGGGTGAATGATTGTGGGTGTATGAGAGAACTTACACTTTA
>JAFBJT010091216.1:0-10388 GCA_016785325.1 Chascanopsetta lugubris | reverse complement strand
ACCGTCACGTCGCTGGAACACAGGCCCATGTGTAAATACAGGCCGTGTACCGTCTTTGTTCCAGAGACGTCGGGTCTTCGGTTCTGGACGCGGAGGAACTGTTATGACAGGAAATCCCACCGTTCGATCGTGTGGCAGCTCGGCAGCAGACGCGCCCCCTGTCTGAGGATCAAACACACTGCAGGCAACGGGCGCTGTGGTCCAGCTGTGAGGCGGCGGCTGTGAACACGCTATCACCGCGCAACACCACTTTGCTCCCGGCAAAGCGTTTTAGAACGCCGCTCCCCACGCGATGAGCTCGGCTTGTTTTCGACTCGACGCTCTTAAGCAAAGAGCACGTTGACCCGCTCGCTGCGGCGTCCCACAGGGATCCACACTGTCGGCTCATAAACGTATAACACGGGAGGTTTGATCAGCCCCTGCAGGGCTGGTCGGTGGGGGGGGTGGGGGTTGGGGGGGGGGGGGGGGGGGGGGGGGGGGGGGGGGGGGGGGGGGGGGCGAGGGCGAGGTGCGGTAACCACTGCTGAATCTCGATGTCTCCTCATTTGCTTATTTGAGCTCCTGTCTCCACGCGTCCCTCTCTGCAGAGAAGCTCACGTTCTGACTCGGTTCACAGGCTGGTGTGTGAGGGTTAGTGGGACAGGTGAGAACAAGCTGAGCGGCCACAGAGATTTGATATGCAAATAAGGCTGACCCGTGGCCCGGGACTGACAGAGCGGCCATCTGTTAGCCGGCCACAGAGAGGCTGCTGGACCGAACCCCCCCCCCCCTCCGCCCACAGCCTCTAAAAATAACACACCTTCACCCGTCGTCTTGTTGTTGTTCTATTTATGCGGCGCTGATGATGAATATGTGTTTTTGCACATTGGGTTTGGTCTGTGATAGACATGTCAACACACGCCCCGGAGGCACACTCAGGAAGAAAGCGGTATTTATTCATAAAGGTTTTACATTAACTTCCGCGCCAAAGCGCTGAATGTATGTATGAGGCGCAGTGCGCGGAATCTGAATTTAACTGGAGGTGGATTCAAAATGTTTGATTGATGAAAGGTAAATTCAGGGCTCGGCGACACACTGCTGCATGCGCACTGTTTGCGCTATTATTGAGGGGAATGCAAAACAAGTTATTGACCTTTTATGGGAAAGGCGGTAAACGGTACATGTATCCAAAAACAATTAGTGATTCATTACCCTCGCGCCGTCGCTAGCAGAATATATCCCACAATGGGATTATAGATCCGCATTTAAAGAGGCGTCCCCGCCTCCTCCTGCTCTCCTGAAGTGGAGCCAAATCACCCTGGATTCAAACACTGCCATCTTGTGCCATCTCTCCTACCCGGTGCCAGAATTTGCGATGCGAGACGGAGCCGCGATACATCGAGGTCACGGCGATGCATATTTTCTACCAATCCATCTCATCTGTCGATCATGACGCCTCATCCTATTTTTATCGCCGTAGATAATTCATTTGAAATCAATTCACTGAAAAATACATTGAAATCTGCACATATACGTCACTTTGATAAGGCATGTACTTTGACTTTTGGGTAGTCCATGTCCCACTGGTGCAGGAGGCGGGGTCTCTTTCCGCTGTCTATCTATTTTTCAATTTCAGACCATCATGTTTTAAAGCTTTACTTTACTCACTGTAAAATGCAGTGAACTCATCAAATAGCCAATGAGGAATATTAATTTTTTTTTTTTACAAATAGCAGTTTGATGTGTATTTCATGAAAAGCCTTCAAAGGCCTTGACGGTCCGGCCTTTAATGAAGCACTATGCTGTGGTATTTAATTATAAAACGCCTGCAGATGTGAGCATAGGATCTGCCAGGTCGTTGGAGAGCAGGTTACGAACAAGCTGTCATTCCGTGTTAAAGCGAGAAAATGTCGTGGGAAGAAGCAGAGGCGTGCGAGTCATTCAGGAAAGCCTTAGTTAACACCTGAGTATAGATGCATGTCACCATGTGTTAAAGCTGGGCTTGGTCATCCTTGGACAAGATGGCAAATGGAGGTTAAACCATAGAGAAGAAAAAAACAATGCAAACAATACGTCCTGCCTCCTTCCATCAACCCAAGTCACATGCTTGAACCCTCTCTCCGACTGTGTTTGTAGACTATGGGTGGACTGTACTTACATAGGCAGGTCAGGAGGTCAGGGACTTACGAGGAGGCAACACACATGACCACAAACCAGAGTCAAACCAGCATCAGCTCTTTTCCTCATCCAGCCACCAGATCCATGTGCCTGCCCCTCACACATGGCCTCGACAGCCCCCCAGAACTCTGGTGGAAGTCAGACACTGACTTTCTATTCCGCAGAGCGCCGCTGCTTTTGCAAGGAGCCAGGAGTTGTTTGTCGTCTCATACATCCATATGTTTTCCTGAACCTGCAAATACAAAAAAAACAAAAAGAAGCTCAGAATCACCTGCGGTGTTGACGCAGCACCGTAACGTGCACTTCCTGTTTACTGCTAGAATCAGACTTTTACTTGATTCACTTGCCTTCCTGCAGTGGAATGAAAGACCGGTCCACCAGCCGATCACATCAGTTATCAATTGTTGTGTAATATTGCATTTGTTTTTTAGTTTTCTCCAAAAAAAATTGCAGTTCATGTCTTTTTACTACTAAACTTACCAGTTTTGACACTTTACACGTTTCTCGTGGGCCTAACTTGGATCTTCTGGCCGGCCGCTTTTGGCCCACGGGCCCCATGTTCGACACCCCTGAGTCAGGGTTCTCTGGACTTGCAGAGTTGAGTCGATGTTATAAAAAGTGTTTCAGAAGCATCTTGTCTAATCCACCTTTACCTGTAGAGCGGAATAATTACGGGGAAGGAACAAAGGCAGGTCAGCTGCATGGATATCGATCGCAGCCTGGAAGCTGCACAGCTGGGCACAATCAGCCTTATTAGCGATTCCATTAAAGCCGCTGATTGTCCACTTCGCTCGGGCCGCGAGACGAGAGCCACTAATCGGAAAGTCGGAGGCGTCCGACTGTGCGGCTGAAGGCGTTTGCCTCGACGTTTCTGTGAGCTTCGGTGAAGTGAGTTTAGCGTTCAAACGGCCGCGCGCTGGCCGCCACAGGCCGAGACATTTGAACCGACATGGGGCTCGAATTGGACCCGGTGGCAGGACGATCCACAGGGGCGAGACATTCCCCTGTGGCCTGAGGCTCGATCGGTGCTGCCCCTGAACTGTCACTGCGAGCCGTGATGACGGGAGAGTAACAAGCAGGTGGGAGGCGACAGACCTTGCATCAGCTGGGACTCAGGCACGCGTGTCCGCGCTGTCACTGCCGAGCGGCCGCCGCGTCCACTAATGTCTGTCGATGTCTCGGAAAATGGCCGTCAATACAGTTAATCAGCTACGGCCGATAAGGGTTTTCCTTACTTGATCATTGTTGCCATAAAAAAAAAAGTGAGCTGCTTCATTATATCGAAAAGTCAATGAACCTCATTAGAACCTATAATTAAGTTCTTACACAACAGGGCAACAATGAATTGTTTCAATACTAATCCATCAACTGGTTGGGTCGTCCAATTAAAAGCGTTCCACATGTCGTCCCCTCCAGGGGGCAGTAAATACACTGCGTGAAAAATATTTTCGCATGAACCGACCGAGACAAACATGGATGGATCTGGACAAATGGATGTTGTCTTAAACAGGGTGAGATCAGGTCAGAGCCTTAGCTGAATGCTTAAGTCCTCAAATAGCTTATCATGTATTTTTTTTGTTGAATCAATATGTTATAAATGATATTTGTTTCCTTTGTTCTTTTTTGTGCTCTGGCTCTTGCTGCATGGATGAACTCGATCTGATTTCTCATTCAGTGCCAGTAACTTAAGAGGTCGATGAAGGTCATTGACTTGAAGGTTTGCAGTTTGGACTGTCGTGATCTGGGATGAACCCCCGGCCTGAATGATTGTTTTAGTCTGAATCTGTTTGGATGCGACTTTATATTTCCACCCGGCTAAGTAACAACTGGCAGCTGCAGAGAACATTTTCGGATCTGAAGTATCTGGGATTCAAGAGCATCTGGGGAAGCGAATTCTTCGGAGAGGTTTCGAGACACAAAACGGCTGTTTATTATTTAGGGACGCCGTCCAGTGACCAGCAGTGGTGGTGACTGGCGTCTGAAATCCACAGCCGAAGTCGAAGCATTCTCTCCAACGGTTTGCTTCCAAAGCGCACAGTTACTGAATGTGAGCTTCAAGTTGCAAAATGACAGCGAACGAAATGTTTTCCATCCATTCGGCTTCTGAAGGAAAACCTCCTGCCCCTCGTTTCCTGCATTGTGAAAGGCAGAAATAATGATTTCCTACTTGATATGCACATCTCAGTATTTTTTTTCCCCCCTCCCCTGCTGCTCTCTGGTGGGTTGTTGATTCTTGGGGAGCAGAGAGGCTGGCAGGCAGGCGGCAGCGTGGCGGTGGCGCTGCCTGGGCCTTATTAAAAAATCAGCTCCGTGTTTGCTATCGGAGACCCCAAAAAAAAAAAGAAGAAAAAAAAAAATATGAAAACAACCCACTATGTTAGATTGTCTGGCTGAATGGTGAATATCAGGTGAATAATTAGCTTTCCCTGTCGCGGTTTCCCTCTTTTGTAATGTAAAGTGGTTGAGCACCTCTGAGAGAAGGGTACTGTGTTGTGTCTGTAAACATCTTTTCTTTTATTGCTCACATCCCCGGGACATCCAGCGTCTCGGCGGCACGCAAAAGCAAACGCCGTCGTCAGTAAACCCAATTACGGGAGAGGTTCCATCAGCTGATCTCGGCCCCCGTTGAACAACCTATGCTTCTCTTCTTCCCCGCAGAGGGAATAGAGCCAACGCGCCTGTGGATGATTACAGTCTAATTAATATTATAGGAGTTGGCGAGACTTGTAGGTGCAGGATCCTCCTCATCCCTCTCAATCATTTTTAATGATCCGCTCAAGTGTGTGTTGCTGTGTTGATGAGCAGAGACGCTGGCTGCCTCCGTGTTTCCTCAGTTTCCTATTGTTTAGTTGGGACATTTGGGATCAGCCACATTCGGACAGGCAAGTGCCGGTGTTTGCCCAATTAGCTGTAAAGTATCTGCATTCCTACAACAAAGCTACTGTGACTTCAGTACTGTTGCCTGCGCTGTATATCGCACACGAGTGCGTCTGGTGTCGCGTGTTGTAGCATGTTGGTTTTCAATGTCATCGCATCTGTGCCATGACGTTGGCTTCAAATGACAGAAACCATCTTAAACATTGAGCGTATATGTCCTCCAGTGCAAGTCTTTGTACTATCCACAAAGATGGAGGAGGCACGGTTCATGATGCGTTCTGCACAGAGCCACCAGGTGGCGCCCGATAAACTTTGACCGCTGCCTGTCCCTCCTTCAGTCTTCAATACTTATACTCTCTATTTCCATCCACGTGGCCAAAGTAAGTTTCTCCCTTTGACGTATTTAAGAGGTAAAAAAAACAAAAACCCACATCACCTCCAAATTGTACTAATTTTGACAGACACTGCCGTGACGCGTCACACTGATGCTAGGACTCGCCCTCGACACTCCAGATTTCTCCTTTTGCTTTGAGTCAGCATTGAATGTTTTACAAACGATGGTGATGTTTGCGCTGATGTAGCGGGGTGAGATGAACGCAGAGATCTCCAGCCCATTGAAATGACGACAGCAGCGGACCGGCGTTCAGAGGGTTCATAAATGTTACTGATTGCTTTGTGCTGCGGTTGTTAGGCCGATCCATAGAGAATCCAATGGCTGTAGGAACAGTCATTGATCTGCCTGAATATGCTCGTTACCTTCTGCTTCAACCCAAGGATTTCTCTCCAAACACAAACGCCTTCGACATCTGAAATCCAGGACTTTACTTTGACAATTTACAAGAGCATACAAATTCATCATCCAATACGGAGGAGTACGACTCAGCAAACCGGACCTAGTTTTCCTTTATTTGGTACATTTAGCTGAATGTAAGGTCGTGATAGTAATACATCTATGATCAGGTACATTTACCTTTTCTACTTAACAATACGTAATGTTCTGTAAAATTCCCCCGTCACTGTCAAAGTCACCAGCGACCTCCTCAGATGTTTGAGTGAAGTACAACCACAGCTGTCACAGCAATATGTGATGATACACTCGGTGTTTTCAAACCATGAGTGGTACTTGCTTTGAAATGTCAGTCACAGGACTTGTGCAATCTGTTGCGGGGTGACTGTATTTGCACTGGGAGGAGGGGGATTCGTGGAGATAGTCTTTATTTTCAAGCAGCAACAATAGTCAATCATGGAATTATTAAGCAGCATTGCCAACAGCGAGGTAACCTGGCATCAGGAGACAGTGAAAAGTTGAGCCTTGTGTTGCTCTCAAGACAAATCACGCGGCTGGAATCAGTGGATTTTAAGCTCGAATAACCCCAAAGAACAGCTGCTCAAAGCTTCGCAGTATTGATCAATAGCAACAACAAAACGACTCATAATCAACAAACACCTGTTTTCCATCCAAGGCTGCGAGCGACAAAAAGGGCATTAGCAAGAAATTGTTCTCACAGAAACCACAATGGAAACGATAAATATGTCAGTAAATACCCATCTATAAATATGTGAATAAAATAGAAACTAAACTCCATTTTTGAATATGGATATGGATACAAAAAACACTATCCCTTGTGGATGTGGTATTATCTTCGTATGCAGACAACACCGTCGTATTCTCCAACAATCTCACCTGCTGCTGATAATGGTAACAGCGTAGAGTTCTGGAACACACAAACCACTCATAGTACAGTCTGTGTCAAATTGACCATTGACATGCAGGAGTGATGCTGGGATCTTGAAGTATTTAGCTTAGTACAATTTCCCCGCGGAGCGACCATGTTGGATTGTATTCTAAAAGTTCCGTTTTCGTCGGACTCATGTCAACGTTGTGTCAGCGCCGCTCTGCCCGTGTATGAACGATGGTTCTCTGTATAGTTCTGTACATTCTGTACAATGCTAGTCATCCTATCTTTGAGGCCCATGGGTTCTGCGAGAGGTTTAGCTTTTCTCCCGCAGACGCTTATCTGCTCTTCATGTTGTTTTATCCCTTTTAACAAATGCAGTCTTCAGTAGCGGAACCCAAGGCTAAAACCAAGAGTGGCCATTCAGCGCTCATGAATAAACAATCAATGTTACAGGCAACACCTGGGCAGCAATGAGCTCCTTTTTACTCCGATGCACTTAAACTCCTCTGAATGAATTAAGGAGCGAAATTCCAGTCCCCTGCCTCAGCAAGTTTTGATGTTGAATTCAAATCTACAACAAAAACCACCGACCTTGTCATTCCAATCGTTTGTAAGAGGTAAATTCATTGTTGTCTCTCCAGTGACTGATCCACCAAGGTTGTCTACATTTTTACTTTTGATTGACTGATGGAGTAATGGTTTTCTGTGTTTAGCTGGGAGGTGCATCTCTCCCTGTAGCTAGATTTGTTCTTGGATTTCTTGTTTTTTTTCCCCCTTTTGCAATAATAAAAATACAATTCTGCCGTTTTTGTTATTTCTAGTCAATTCGAGGGATTCATGGGTCGAGTGCACTGACTCTGACAGCAGGGGAAGGAAGAAAGAATTTAAAACAATTAATCAGGGTTCAGATTTTCTTCTTTTTCACTCAAGCGAGAGCCCGTGAGAGCTTAGTCAGCACTAATTAGTCAATCCCAACTAGGTTCAGGCAGTGCAGTGGTTTGATATGAGATCACTATGTATTAAGAAACTGTGGAGGAGTCGTTAGTGAGGTTTGAAACTGAAGTGACATCTGCAAAAAGTAATGGGATGGTCGGTGTAACGAATGATCTGATATCTTTTAAACTCGCGTCCTGAACGTCTGTTGAACCCATTTGTAATTGTTGTTATTCATGTGGGGGAGCTAGCTTCAGTTTATTGTGCTAGTTACTCATAATTTGTCATTTCATTCAGGGCTATGTGCAATTCCTTGGAGTTATAGAGGTGAAGATATTTGCTTTCTCTTCCGGTTCTTTAGAGAACATTTCTGAATGGCCAGGTCTTTGATCCGAGGAGTATATATGTGGCTATTACGGATTTAAAAAGACTCTTTTTTTGTTGTCGTGGTAGAATCTATTTTTCATATTCATATTCAAGATGATCCATTTATTTTTACATTCACTGATGATTGTCCACTGGTTATTGACGTTCTGCCCCTGGAACAGTATTACTCTACATAAGCAGTTTAGCTCAGTGTTTGTTGTCAGAGTTGGAGGAATAGAAAGTTCCGGTCGTGTTTTTCAGCATGACATTCTACTCCCTCCATCTGATGATGAAGTATACATTCTTGGATGCACCTAGGACACATCATCAGTGATGTTCCGGCGATCATCGGTGGTGTTTTGGGTCTGTCGGCATCAGATACCCTCCCGCAGGCGACCCTGGCCTGTGTCCTCGCAGCGTTGGTCCACTGATCGCTCCTCCTGATCCACAGCCATCTGGAGGCTCTCGCTGCTGCCTCCGTGATGGACTTGATGGCCGTCCATTTTGGCAGGTCCTGTGATGCCAAGTAGCGTGAATACCTCAGCCCTGCACCCCACCCCGGTGGGCTCGCGGCATGCCTTCCAGCCACTTCTTTGGCACCGCTCTCGCAGCTCCGGGTACTTTGATCGCTTCGGCTCCTGCGCGACGCTCCCAGGGAATTGTTAGTTCCGTCAGTAGAACCTGCCTGGAAGGGACCGACGACAGCTCTGCGTCGGGCCCCAACGAAGTTGACGTTACGTGGTTTGGAAACTTGAGTTTGGCTCACCCAAGTCCACCCGCCGATCCCGAGCTGACGCTGAGGTGAGGAAGGCTGGCTGCCTCTCTCCAGCCCTGACCGAGGTCTCGTTCCTCATGCCCCCGCTGTGGCCTGATGTCGTTGGCCCTGGACATGTCCTCGGCAACTGGCTTCAGGGTAGAACGTCGCGCACAGCTCGCACAAAAAGAGTTACAGTATACTGTATCTAAACGTGTATAAACGCAATGTCGGCGCCAATACCAGGAAGTGCAATAAAGACATATACCAGGACGTATTGTACTCCTGAAAGAGTAGTGAAGAATGGCAGGTTGCATTTCTACTGAACTCCACAAAACTCGATAGCAGTGTCTTTCTGTCTTCAGGCCGTCAGTCTTCATCCTCCTCTTTCCTTCTCCTGTTTGGAAAGAGACGTCTGCGGCCAATGAGGTGTGAGCTGACCTTTGACCTTCACTGGTAATACTGTGGCAAAGAATCTGAGACTTGGTTTTACTTCAGTTGTATACACGTATAAACAGTATGGATTTCTCAGTGGAATGTAACATACACATTGTGTATGTGTCACATGTCTGATGTCCATGTTACTTTATTATATCAATTCAGCCTGAAGGATCATGTGATATGAAATATTGTATTTTATTTCATTGTGTACACATACACAATTAAGAAGTGATAACAATTACAATATACATTTTCATGGTAATGTTCTAATACATTCTGTGCTAAATGTTCACGTTTTGAGGGATGGGCTCGTTAAGATGCCGTTATTATTTCTTTTTCAGTTTGGTGTGGGTGAAAATGCAGGGAGGGTGTGGCAGTAGATGGCCTGCAGGGGGCAGTTTAGGCTCATGTTCCAGTTCTGTAGTCATAGTCCACACAGTGTGCACCTCGTTAGAGTCAGCGCGTGGAGGTATAGTAATAAAATGAAGACGTCCTCCAGTCTACATATAATACCGTATTTCCTGTAATGGCCGAGCTCCGGCCGGCTCCTCTGGCTTTACCTTTGTGGATTGACTTCAGTCGGCCTTGCATAATTGATGTCTTCGTAATTCATTATTGCTGAAAAGGCTCCTCACTGGGGCTTAATTCAAGGTTTCACAGAACAGGACTGAGTTTCATGTCCTCGACTCGCGTATAGAATCGTATATGTATTTTCTTCCTTATCTTATGCGAACTGGCACTGATATGACAATAACAACCTGTGTGTGTGTGTGTGTGTGTGTGTGTGTGTGTGTGTGTGTGTGTGTGTGAGCCCATATTCTCTTCATTAGCTGCTTGTGATTGGACAACCTCAATCCCCAACACACCACCACAACTGTATCATGACATTTATATCCTTGACAGCGACAGACAAACGAGTAAATTGGGCTGTGAAGTCTTCTCCTGCTGATAGCTTTTGTGCTTGCGCGTCTCCTACTTTTTATTATTATTTGTGTCCGTCTCCTCTGGCTGAGATTAATTGCTGCTGCAGCCGGCACTGACATCCGCATTTACGGAAGGAGGCCTTACAGATTACGGGATCCCGGTTCCCCGCCTCTCTTTGTTTTAATTTGAATCTTATTTGATTTCGTCCCGCCTATATTTACTACACATGGCACCTGTCTGCCTGCAGGGGGTGGGGG
>JAFBJT010091214.1:146523-160198 GCA_016785325.1 Chascanopsetta lugubris | reverse complement strand
ATCTGTTACTTCTCTCCAATGATTTTTGTCAACATGTAAGGCAAGACTTTAAAAGGTCGTAAGATTACTGCGCCAGTTATAATGACAGAGGATCGGCATGCAAAGCATTATTTTAATCTTTTGAACAGGGGTTATGATATGTGTGTGAAATCCACACAGATAGTTTGTGAGTCAAACACCAATCGCAGGCTTTGCCTGAGGATTTGTCTTGGCTCTATCAGAGTGCGACGTGCAGTCGAGGACCAGAGGTCGATTTGAAAGATGACCCTGGTGTAAGGTAATGCCCGATATATCCTATAAATGGGGAGGGGTGGGTGGGTGGGGGGGGCATGCCGGGCCAGAGTGCGGGCCAAGTCGATGTCTGCCATCCTCTGAGGTTGACAGGCTGTGTACTGAAAGCACCTGTGGTGTCCAGCACGCCGCTGAACAACAAGACATCCATCATGGAGAACCCGCTCCAGCAGGTTGTCAAGAGGAAAGAGGCTGAATAAGGTCAGGGCTGTGAGGCAGAGATTGGACCATGGGTTCACAAAAAAATTATATATATATTCTAATATTTAAAAAATGTCATTAATCTACTTATTTTTCTTTTTGATTTAAAATTTCATTTGCCCGAAAAATATTTTCCTCATATTTACAGTATTCTGAACAATCATGTAATTCATGTAAATGTGTTCATTGTCAATGTTAATTTTGACTAAATGTGATTAAAGTCAACAAAAATCCAGAATTTATTTAAAGGATTCACAAATATGATAAATAAATAAAAATACAGTAAATCTGTATTATTTCCACAATGTAATCAAATTCAACAAAACTTAAACAGTGAATTGCAAACATTTTTATTTTTATTTTTACAACGTTCTGCAAAAGTTGAAAGTAAAAGGAATAAAACTTTAATTCATATTAAATATAAGTAAATCCATACATATACACCAATACTGTACATGAAGAAGATCTAAATAAACAATCAAAAATAAAACTCTAAATAAAAACATTATTTATACAATACTGAAAGATAAACACACACACAAGAACTAATAAAGATCAGTAGTTTTGTACATTTATGTCTGAATAGACTCCACCTATAAATTTATGCATGTACGTGTTGCCTTCAAGGCATTTAGGTGAATGAACTTCTTTTCAGGAAATACTTTTGTTTTGAAATACATTTTCCTTCACATCACTTCCTGTTTGTCAGTCTGGAGAAGCCCTGCCAAACAAGTTCATCTGCTCTCTTGAATGCATTGTTGTGATGAGCAGGTGAAGCCTCATGAAGCTTTAAAACTTTCCTTATAATTGAGCTGAAAAAGATTTGAGCTTCAAGGCTTCATTCTCAGGAAGAACAGTGACATCTGGTGGTCAACTAAAATCGTATCACCCTCTCGAGAGCACAGCGGAAGTAGTGTCACTGTTTCAATCCCAGGTGAGCAATATAAGTTCAGAAAAGACTGATGAATTTGTTCATTCCTTCTTATTAATGATTTCATCAACATTACACATCTGAATAGATCATAAGCTTGTTGTGACAGGACACTTACACACTGTGTCCTCTAAAAACATTCCAGATCAAACCAAAGAGTAAATATGAATGGAGGAATATATGTATGGAGTAAATAATAGCTTAATGTGAAATCTAGTCTCACTGAATTCGCCACAACTCTCCACATCTCTCTCTCCTCACAACCCACAACCCAACATTGTTGAATGGTAGTGATGCTTCTTAAAGCTTGTTTAGCACCAAACCACTCAACCTGTCAAACCAAGGAACCACCCTGAACCAATAAAACTCATTGAAATGATCTGAACCAATAAAACGCTTCAAAACCATTTTGAACCAACGAGGTGCAAAGTGAACCAGCGATGATGTTCAAGGCTTCGGACGTCATCGGTCACGTGACAGTCGTGTTTTCCGACACAGTGCTTTAAATCACTCTGATTTAGGAAGAGCAACACGCGCCCCTGACTCTTGGTATCATTTGCCCATCACAAAGTATTATTTATGCCAGGAAGTGTTTTGATCCGGTTAATGTGGAGAACATTATATTTGTATTTGTTTAAACAGGGAAACTCCAGTTGTGACCAAAATGGGGATTTTGTCCTGCCTTGCGTTTTGATTGAATTTGACCTTTACTTGTGTAGATGGTGTAAAGAGAAACTGTCATAGTATATCCTACAATGACTCAGGTTAGTAAAGCACAAGTTCACAGTTAGTTAAACTGTGTAAAGCACTGAGTGAATGTGCTTGAATGTATTTTACTATGAAGCACTTTCAGCAGACAATTCTGCAAAGTGACTGTGGCTGGATCAGTTGAGGAAGGACATCGACAGAACCCTGCTTCCTGGCAAACTGAAGGTCTGGTGGATGCAGTATGGGCTACTTCCGCGCCTCATGTGGTCACTAACACTCTATGAAGTCCCGCTTTCAAAGGTGCAAAAGCTGGAGAGACTCATTTAGCTCATATGCAAGGAAGTGGCTTGGCCTTCCCAGGTGACTTAGCAGTATTGGGCTCTACAGCACATATGTCAGAGTCAAGGCCCGCGGGCCAAATCAGGCCCTCGAGAGGGTTTTCTATGGCCCCCAGGATGATATTGATTTATTATTAGAACCGGCCCGCAGGCAGCAGCAAGCCAGCAGCCCGCAGATGTTTTACACGCACCAATACTACATTTCCCACAATGCAACGGTGACGCACCGAGCGGGGGGCGCCTTCATTTCATTATTTATCAGCAGTCATTAGTTTAACAGCAAAACTTAACTTTCAGATACCCATCAAAAATGGCAAAATGGAAGGTGGACACTGAAAACCGGGGATTTCAAACAAGGTGGGAGTCGGAGTACATGTTCATGGAGCTTGCTGGAAAACCTGTGTGTCTTTTGTGCGGAGAAAGTGTGGCGGTAATGAAAGAGTATAATCTGAGACGGCATCATGAAACGAAACACGCTGACAAATACAAGAATATGGACATGGAACAAAGGCTACAGAAGGTTGAGGAATTAAAACGAGGCCTCAAATCTCAACAGGCTCTGTTCAGAAAAGCCAAATCACAAAGCGAGGCTGCTGTCAGGCCAGTTTTATTTTGGCAGAAGAGATCGCGAAATCAGCCCAGCCATTTACAGAGGGGGATTTCATCAAAAACTGTATGCTTAAAGTTTGTGACGAAGTTTGCCCAGACAAAAGGCAAGCCTTTTTAAACGTGAGCCTGAGCAGAAACACCATTGCTGAGCGAGTCGACCAGTTGTCCATCAATCTAAAAGAGCAGCTTGTGAAAAAGGGAAAAGATTTCAGCGCATATTCCCTGGCTGTGGATGAGAGCACCGACATTTCTGACATTGCCCAGCTGTTAATTTTCATCCGGGGAGTGGACTCCAGCCTAAACGTGACAGAGGAGTTTTTGGCGTTACGTCCCATGCATGGCACAACTATAGGACACGATTTGTATGAAGAGGTGTCAAGATGTATAAATGAGTTGGAGCTGCCTTGGGAAAAACTCGTGGCTTTGACAACAGACGGAGCACCTGCGATGTGTGGACACAGGAGTGGACTGGTGGCGAGGATACGGGAGAAGAAGCAGGAGGGAAACGTCAGAGATGAGCTGACAGCTTATCATTGTATCATACACCAGGAAGCGTTGTGTGGTAAAGCCTTGAAAATGGACCATGTAATGAGCAGCATCACGCACGCAGTTAACTTTATCAGAGCCAAAGGTTTAAATCACCGCCAGTTCAAGGCATTTCTGAGCGAGTTAGAAACGGAGCATGGTGACTTGCCGTATCACACTGAGGTGCGATGGCTAAGCCGAGGAAAGGTGCTACAAAGATGTTTCGAGCTTCGTGAAGAAAGCGTTGTTTTTGGTTAATAGATTTTTGCACTTTATTTGATTGTATTTCAATCCAATTATGTTTTATAAATCTTTCAGTTGAGTGAATGATAGAAAATAGCTAAAATTATTTATTTCTTTGAAGTAAATTTAGCCCACGTTTGCTAAATGAGAAAATATACTGATGGTGCCTTGAATAATACCGTATTTAATGTTTTAAATCATTTAATGTTCATGTTATGGGGATTTTTATATAAAGGAAATTTGTCTTTTGTGCCTGTTGAAAATAAAAAATTACTGTCAGAGCCATAAGAAAATATTGCTTTATTTATCCGATCATATTGTAATATATTTGTTAGGTTTTCAGTAGGTTCAATTTGGTTCACTACACTATATGCGGCCATTTTAAAATGTTTCAATGAACATTTGATCAGTCCGGCCCTCGGCTTGTAGCTAAATTTTTTATTTGGCCCTCCATCCATTTGACTTTGACACCCCTGCTCTACAGCAAAGGAATGTTATACTTGCCCATTTCCAGTCTATCAGAGGAGTACAAGTGCGCAAAATTTAGAATGGAGATGATGCTACTGGATTCGAGAGATCCATCTGTAGCCCAAGCTTCCCCCATCCTGACCACTGGACAGAAGTGGACCCCATCGGCTGCAACTAAGCAGGCTAAAACAGCGCCCAAGCACAGACACATTGTAGGCCGAGTACAGCAGGGAAGGAGCGGTCTTGGCTTTGGGGTCAGTGCACCAGCCTGAAGCAAGGCCACTCCATTTCAGAGAAGCAAGCTGGTGGTCCATGAGATATGTCGAGAAGAGGAAGCGGGAAGGCGCGCACAAGCTATGCCGCAGGCAAAGCAAGGGTAGTGGATGGCATGGGAAGGAGTGGAGAAGAGAAAGATCTCCTGGAAAGAGTTGTGGAAGATGGAGGCATTCAGAGTGAGCTTTACCATCAAGGCTGCCTTCTATGTCCTGCCTTCTCCAAAAAACCTGAGCCAATGGCACGGTGAAGACCCCACATGCCCTCTCTGTCTTAGTCCAGGAACACTGAAGCACATCTTGGTGGGCTGCAAGATCAGCCTCACCCAAGGCCGTTACACTGGGCAACGGTCAAGCCAGCCCCAAGACCATAAGACCAGACACTGGGCAACAAGGCGGGGCACCGGATAGGAAGCTGCTGGCAGACTTGGGCCAGAGGCTCTGCTTCCCAGCTGAGATAGTGTCCACCAACCTGTGGCCGGATCTTGTTCTGTGGTCAGCCTCGCTCAGGCTCGTCTATATCTTCGAGCTCACGGTGCCCTGGAAGAGTGCAGTCGAGGAGGCCTACAAGTGCAAGAAGCGGAGGTACGCTGAGCTTGCAGCCAAAGCGCAACAACCAGGCTGGAAGGCGAGGGTACGCCCAGTGGAAATACGCTGCAGAGGGTTCGTAGCCACTTCAACATCCAGGCTACTAATGGGAGTGCGAGGGAAGGCCCACCAGCAGGCAATCAAAGACCTTTCCAAGGCTGCTGAAAAGGGGAGTCAGTGGCTGTGGGTCAAGAGAAAGGACTCCACCTGGGCTCTCAAATTAGTTGATGGCATTTACGGGGTGAACCTGGGATGCTGGGATTCACTGCTGAACCCTCTGGAGGTGTCCTGGGCCTATCAGCGAAACATTAAGGAAGGGGGGTGCCCACTTGACAACCCAGAGGATGCTATCACTCTCTTGACCATCCCACAGAGGCTCAAAGGGGTCTCAAGTATGCAATAAGGGATAATAACAACTAGTCCTACACAACAGATCTAATGAAGATGTTTGTCTCCTATGTGATCAGGCTGCTTTTCATATGAGCAAGTGTCTTTGTTAGTTTTAGTCCCCATTTAACTCCAGCTTGTTTTAAAGGTGCAGTGTGTACGTTTTCAGTCATTTTTGTCACTTCTAGAAATATTACAAAACAATTACATAGCATCATTTTTATGAATTTATAATTACCTAATTTTGTTTATTGTTCTCCATTACCCTTAAATGAACCCATTGTATATTTACATGAGGAGCGTGGTCCTCTCTATGGGAGCCGCCATGTTTTTACAGTAACCCGTAGTGGACATACTAAACATCTTTTGAGTTTAAATGACAACTGAAGTCTACCATAGGTTCTCCTGCATGTTCAGAGGGGTGAGGTGATGGATACAGCATTAAATTTCACCCCTAGAGATCACCAAATCTTACACACTGCACCTTTAACAGGGATGGTAAATGACACTTGCTTCTCACTGTACACTGTGCTAACGAATTAAAAGACTGCTTTTGAGCAATGTAAAGTGTTCAGTAACCCTTTTACTGTTTAATTTGATTTATTATCAATTATTATTTTTGATTGATTATTAATTATTATTGATTGATCATTCAATGTAACGAATGTATTTTAAATGTAGTTTTACACATGCTTGAGTGCATTGGTTTTAGATGTTGATTAGTCATGAGGAAGTCCAAAATTTTGTTTGCGAATCACCAAATGTGATGTGATGTTTCTCAGCATTGTTATTCCCAGAAGTACTACGAGAGACTTTTATTGTGCAGCTGTATTCTGCTGCTCATGCCCATGCCCACTCCTCAGCCAGTCCTTCTCCACGTACGCCCTCACCTCTCCGACCGTGCACCTCTCCCCTGCATCCAAAGTCAGGAGCTTACCAAACATCTCCATGGCCTCTGGAGTGAATCTCCTCCACAGAGGAGGCATGTCCTCCTCAGCCACAGGCTTCTCCTCCATTTTACACCAGTCCACAAACTCCGCGTAGAATTCATCCGCGTCGGTGCAGCGCTCCCAGGGGAAGTAGCCCGTGAGGATGCAGAATATGACCACACCGAAGGCCCACGTGTCGAGGCTGGGTTCCACGCTGAGAGGGGGAGTGTCCGTTTCCTTCTGGCCCTCCAGTAGGGCCATGGAGCAGAGCTCAGGGGACATGTAAGGCAGGGTGCCGGTGATGAACCGTATCAGGGTTCCTCTCTTCTGGGCCAGGCCGAAGTCTGCAAGCTTGACCTGGCAGCAGTGGCTGTCCAGCAGGAGAATGTTCTCAGGCTTGACGTCGCGGTGGACCAAGCCGTGACTGTGGATGAACTCCAAGGCACTGGCGATCTGAAGGATGCAACGTTTGACTGACGATTCTGGAATTCCCACCTGAACAAATTTAAAAATGGAGGATTGAGATTGAAACACACTGAATATATTGCTACATGTAAAAAGTGGCATGTGTAATTCACTAGAGGTCATGGACAATGTGTGCTTTAGATTTATTTTTAGACAACCATATGCCTTTAAGCTCTCGCAGGCTACATTAAATGACCTTGCGGGCCACGGGTTTGACACGTGTATTTGTTGTTTTCAGACAGACTTGGTTCTGATTCAGGCTCCGGCTTTGTTCTTAGAGTCTCAGAACCATGGTGCTTTCTGGGGACCCCCGGCTGTCGTCCACACCAGTTTAAACGGAACCAAAGCGGGAGGACATTATTCTGTGTTGCACAGGCAGAAGTAAACAGGGTCAAGCAAAACAGCTTGTAAATTAGGTCATGCAATTTGTCAACAGGCTTGATTAGAGCCAACGGTTTCCCAAAATAAAGCTAGATGTTATGATGTCAACATGAGCTTACAGAAATTTAGCCCACCGAAATGTAGATTGGTTGCCAGGCCACATAACAGCACAAGAACATAAGGCAAAATGAAAGATTTCATTGCTTCTATCTTTTCTAGTAATTTTCTAGATGCCCAAATTGCTGCCAAACATTTTGTTTCCTCAGCCTTCCTCTACTTCCTGTTTGTCCTCACAGCCTGAAGATGACAGAAGAACTTTTGCATTTTTGCCTGGTGTGACAGCCCCTAACTAAGAATGAGTATTGAAATGCTGTTACTGTATAGCTAAAACAGACCCCTCTGATCACCTTGGCACCCATACACTTAAAGGTGCAGTGTTTATACTTTGGTGAACTCTAAAGGTGAAGTTGCATGTTGTATCCCTCACCTCACCCTTACCCCTCTGAGCATGCAGGAGATTCAATGGTGGCCCTCTGTGAAAATGAGTTTGACACCCCTGATGTAAGCTTTCTGATATGATGCTGGTCTTAAAAGGATGTTGTAATCAGGTGCACTGAGGCAAAGGGAACCAGTGAGGCAGGATTTCACAGGATTCAAAGTGTATTTTTTAGATAGTTGTATGTACTTATCATGCATTTGTGAGTACACTACACACTCTTTCTACTATTGAAAAAAGTACTAACAGGTCAGCTCAGGTGTCAGTCAAGAGACCATGCCCTTAATTATGCGTAATTTCAAATATCAATATAATAAGAATAAGCAAGTTAGAAAAAAACGGACAGTGACAGTTGTCAGTGGAAACCATGTGACTGATTAGGACCAAAACCGAAGTTTGTACCAGACTTTAAAACATGTTTAATTCACCTCTAAAGTTGGCCATTTTAGTATGGGAGTCTATGAGGTTTTACTCTATTTTGGAGTCAGCCCCCAGTGGTTTCCCTATGAACTGCAACTTTTTCACCTCCTATTGTGTCTCATCCATTGGCACTGAAGGTTACTCCTCGGGTTGGTCCTCA
This sequence comes from Chascanopsetta lugubris, assembly GCA_016785325.1. Taxonomy (NCBI): domain Eukaryota; kingdom Metazoa; phylum Chordata; class Actinopteri; order Pleuronectiformes; family Bothidae; genus Chascanopsetta; species Chascanopsetta lugubris. Next base: position 151,786 of record JAFBJT010091214.1, on the reverse strand, counting down.
AGAACAGGCAATGCACAGCAATGACAACTGTGCTCTAGTTTACGATGACAAGGTCTTCTTAGGCGGATAGCATTGGCAAGGTTGTTCAAGGAGCCCCCTCTATAGTATTTGATTTATTCAGGGCTTGCAATGTCCTCTGAAATGGAACATGCGAAAGCAGATTTGCAAACACCACTAATGAACCTGCCGCGTGTGTGTGAGACTATAGTGTCAGATTGTTAAGGATAGAACCTTTAGTCTTGTCATGCCATGCTCACCTTTGGCTGGATGACGGCGAACAGGTCCCTGCCGATGACAAGCTCCTGGGCAAAGCAGTAGTGCTCATTAGACTGGAAGGCGATGCCAAAGAGCCCGACGATGCAGGGATGGCAGGACAGGTGTAAGGAGATGCAGTACTCTCTCAGGAAGCCCTGCAGCTTAGTCGAGGCTTTGGGCATCACTTTCAAGGCCATGGGAGTCCCTGCAGACACAGTCCATACTTTTACTCTGCGCTATTATTAGCAGCGCTCATTCACGCCTCCTTTATCGAATGTCTTATTGGAGCATTGGAAATACCTACGAGCGCTTCTGTGATACTGTGATACTCAGCATTTGCTGTTTACAGTTATACTTATCAGACATACCATTACATGGCTTTCCAGCATTGCTTAAAGGTGCAGTGTGTAAGATTTCAGTCAGTTTTGTCACTAATTAAGACTATTATTATATTGTTTTTTTTTCCGATTACCCTTAAATGAGCCCGTTAATGTATATTTAAATGAGGAGCAGGTCCTCTCTACGGGTCCACCATGTTTTTACACTAGTCCAGAGTGGATGTACTGAACATCTTTTGAATTTTAATCACAACTGAAGTCTACCATAGATTCTCCTGCATGCTCAGAAGGGTGAGGTGATGGATACAAAATTTAACCTCTAGATGTCACCAAATCTTACACACTGCACCCCCCCCCCCCACATTCTTTTCATGAGTTGTGTATCTTGTATTTGCAGCTGCAGCCTTGTCAAGTTCATCCACTAAATGATCTGCAAATGCCATTTTCTGGAATGTATTATAAGAAATAAATTGGAATGAATCAACCCAAAACCTAAAGTAATGAAGAGTCATAATATTCATACCCCTGAAGCGATGTGTCACCAGCAGCACTTTGCCATATTTTCCCCGGCCGATCTCCTTGATGACGTTAAAGTGCTCCTGGATCTCCAGTTGACCGAGGCTCTGAGCCGTGAGCTCCATCAGCTCATCGATCAGGCTGCCGTCGACCAGGCCCAGTTCAATCATCGCTGCCCAAACACAAAAAAAAAAAGTTACTTCAATCTATAGATTTTACTATTAGTTATATGTCATTTTTATGATTGGCGTCAGTTTAGCCCTACATTTCTTTTCTTTCAAATTGACATAACAATGTATTTTTTAAATATTATATTTAACTTCCCCATTATATCATGTTTTCCATCCTTTGTCATCAAATTTGCACAAATAAGTCATTTTTACAATGACCTAAGACTGGAATCTGGATTTGGTATGCAACCCTAATTAAAAGAATAAAAGATAAATTATACAATACAAATAGCCCTTTGAAATTTTGAATCTAAATATAATTGGTTTATTCATATTGTTACGTAACATGAGTTCCTACTCTGTAAAGGAGGGTTGGATGAAAGGTGCATCTAGGTATCATACAGTTAATCTTATTTATATTCATATTCTTGTTATCATTATCATTATTATCATTGTTGTATATTACCTCATCAATGCACTGCAATGGGTTAATACGTACAAAAAAAGTAAAAATAATGGAAATGTACATATTTTGCAATCCTGTATCATAATGATATAACTAATAAATATTATATTGAAGAATTATAAAGAGACCAGAGAAAGAACTAATGAAATTGATATCTTATTTCTTACCTGTTCTGTCTGTTCCCTGTATAGTCAGGTGAATCTGAAAATGCGTAAAACTGAATACAGACAGTGCAACACACACAGACACTCAAACCATCATGTTCACAGCTCTAAGTTGTAGAAGTGCGGGTTTGAAAGTGTGCCCTTCCTTTCCTGTGCATGCACTCTCGCTGCTGCTGCTGCTGCTGCTGCTGCTTCTGGTGCTGCTGCATGGACCAGTGCTCAGAGTGGACCTGAGCACTCTGCTCTCAACTGCTGCAATTCTCACAGAGCCCACTCTGACAGCTGATTACAAACTGCTGCTGCAAAGGGCACAAACACACACACACACACACACACACACACACACACACACACACACACACATATATTCATGCACACGCACATTGGCCTACATACAGTCAGACATATGGACTGTGAGAATGTGTAATGCATACATTGATGAATGGCATCAACATGAAGTTTCACAGATGCAGAAAATAACTTTCAATCATTCACATGTTCCAACTTTCTTCACTCGCGCATGGTTACAAACTTCCTCCCACTCAGTACTCAAAGGTTGTGCACGTTATTTTAAAACATTTAATTGTTTTTAGAGTGTAGATATGAAAAGGATGCATGTTCACTAAAAATAGTTCGTTTTTTGTGCATTTTCTGACTCTGCTATTTACGTAATTAGGCTTGTACGTTGATTTCCATGTGGATGACTCGGGCCGTGTTTTCAGCCAAATGCCATCGTGTGTGCATCCGAGTCCTGTCAGTGGCTCTTGGCAGTGCCACAGTGTTCTTCTCTCTTAAGTGCATTTGGCCAAATATCAGTACCCCCATTGCAGTCATGTTCTGTTTTGGTCATTAGAGACTATCCTAAGATGGTTTCATTTTCATCACAGCTGAGTAGGGTTAGTCACATTGGTTGCATGTTGCAGCTGAACGCCCCTCACCTCTCCCTTCCCCATGAGAACCTATGGTGGACTTCAGTTATCAGGTTACTGTAAAAACATGATGGTGCAACATGTGGGCCTCTGTGAAGAGGACCAGCTCTCAGTGTGGTCTAAATCTGACATATTGTACCTTTAAATATGCCCTTAGCACCTCAGTTTGTGTGTGTGTGTGTGTTGTGTGTGTTGTGAGAGTGTCCCTATATACGTTAAACATGTAGATAGGACTAATCATCCAAACACTACTGTTGGTGCAGTGTGTAAGATTTCGTGACATCTAGAGGTGAAGTAGCATGTTGTATCCATCACCTCATCCTCACCTTTATGAGCATGAAGGAGAACCTATGGTAGACTCCAGTTGTCATTTAAACTCAAAAGATGTTTAGTATGTCCCCCCGGGGCTACTGTAAAAGCATGGCAGCCCCCATACGGAGGGTAATATACATTAAGGGGCTTTATTTTAGGGTAATGTGAAAAGCAAGCCATACATCTGGGTAATTATACATTTGTAATTCAGTTTCAATAGAGAGGTGACCGAAATTGCCCAGAATGTTACACACTGCACCTTTTAAAGTGAAGTGGCTCAACAGAGAGCACTAAATTTCATTGGTGTCCATATTGTACTATTACTTTTCTGCACTCCTGTATTTTCATCCATGTGAAACCCCACCACTAGATGGCACTACTGCCCCCACGCTGGCCCTTTAATCTTCAAACTACCTCACAGGTTGGTGATCTTGCCGTTTCCCCATTTAGAGGACCCATTAATGGGCTTTGTTTAGGGTATTGGAAACAACTATATTTCTTTCTACCAATACAAGTGACTCAAATGTTACACACTGTACCTTTAATAAACATGTAAGTGACACTGAATGGTTATGTTTGTTTGTTTGTTTGTTTGAAGTTTCCCTTTATCAGTGCCATGTGCTGCTCAATCTGATTCTTATCTTACACACTCCCAACCATAAGCCATGAATGCACTCAGGCTGTGGCACACACACACACACACACACACACACACACACACACACACACACACACACACACACACACACACACACACACACACACACACACACACACAAACATACACATACCCATCAAACCCCAGGGGTGTTGCCTGTACACCTTCAGCCACACTAATGGGGCACAGTTGTCTGCACCTGTGTCAAAGTGTATGTTTGCATGTGTGTGTGCTTCACTTACAGGGCCGTCACTCAACACTGTGACCCCTGGTAGTTATTCTGGGGCCATGCACCGAGCTTCTGGGCCAGCAGGACTAACTAAGAAATGCAACACCCACGAGTGTCGGCCCCCGCAGGGGTTGTGGTGGGTTAATGAGGCATCGGTCATGTCAAGTGTGGGTTTACTCGGTTTTCCTAAAAGCTACAAGAGGTAATTTTGTCAGTGTCCCTTCAAAGTAAAACTATTAAAGCTGCAGTGTGTGAGGTTTTGTGAGGTTGCATGTCGCCTCAAGCTCACCCTTCTGAGCATGCAGCAGAACCTACGGTAGACTACACATTGATGGGTTCATTTATGGGCAATGGAGAAAAAAATAGTTTTAGAGGTGACAAAAATGACCAAACATCTTGCACACTGCACCTTTTAAATAGAGAAACCCATCAACCCACTACTTGAGACCAGCTCCTAGCGGTTCGAAGTGTGTCTGGACTACACAAGCACCTTGTCATGCACCTCTGTGACACGCTGTCCATTAGCATCATCCCGAGCTGCCATCAGCTGTTCGATTTATGTCGTGTCTCATGTTTTGGAAGTTTGTGATCATCGTGTTTCACTGTCACCACAGACATATGCTCATGTCATGTCGAAAGGGACGGGGTAGGGTGGGGGGAGGGGGGCGGTGGATCTCTCACACCCCAGGATGGTGCGGAATAGTCTTAGAGGCGCCAGACGGCGTCTATGTCACAACTTCCTCTCCCGTTACGATACTGCCGCTGCTCTGCGAGGGCTAAAGACTTTTACAAACATGCGCCGCTCAGTGTCGCTCCAGCTGTCAGATGAGATGAGTTCGATCATTCTCAATAAATATCCAAGAGGCGTTCAGAATGTCCCCATTGTTGACATGCATAGAAAAAGAAGCCCGCACTTTCTTTTTCAAAGCAAATTCTCTCCGGTTAATTACAAAGAATAGACCATATTCTTCCTCCTTGTTTAAATCGCTAATGATCAATGGGATATAATTTCATATGCCGTCACAAGTAGTCCTGATATAGATTTCTGATAAACATCTCCTCCGGATCATTTTGAGAGTTTAAACTAATTTATTTCATCATATAAAGTCTGAAAGTCGGCAGTTTCAAGTGGTTTATGAGCTTTGTAATGGCAACAACATTCATAGTCATTTGTGTTTGATGATTTCGTTTCACAGGACAAGCACATTAGCACAGTTTAAACGTGT
>JAFBJT010091214.1:131875-146465 GCA_016785325.1 Chascanopsetta lugubris | reverse complement strand
TACGTATCTATATGGGGGGGGTTATCATTGGCCACATAATGTGTAGATAGGATATGTCGTATTTACGGAACCACAATAATGCGTGTGGGACAAAACTGTGCACTGAACATCGGCCACATGCTTTTATTTTGATAGTACACACACGTTACCTTGACAGTCTACAGTCACTGGTCTGTTTACTTGGCAACACATCACAGTGAAAAGTTGTAAGCTCAGATTTGTAGATTGCATTGACCTATGACCATTGACTACACATTTTTATTGCAGATAAACCAGGTAGGATGATCACAAAGTTTTTGAACATCTCTTTAAACTGTACCGCTTTTATGAGCAGCTCTGCACAACACTTCAAACTCATACATTTTTGTTATTCATTACAAAATGTGATTGCACAGGTATTTTTACAGAATAGACTAACTTTAAAGGTGCAGTGTGTAATATTTCTGTTGCTTCTAGTGGTATACAAATAGCACAAACCAATTACATACTGTCATTTTTATGAATTCATAATCTCCTTAATGTTAATTTTTCCCCCAATTACCCTTAAATTAGCCCATTAACATATATTTACATGAGGACGGGGGGGGGGGGTCCCTTCTGTGTGGGCCGCCATGTTTTTACAGTAGTAACAGTGGACAGAGTAAGCATTTCTTGAGTTTTATGACAAATGAAGTCAACCATAGGTTCTATTCTATACATTCCGACACAACACGAAACGTCACCGCTAGATGTCACCAAATCGTACACACTGCACCTTTAAGTTATGATAATAATAAATGCAAGGTCACGCAGTCCTGTTTGGAAGGTGAAAGGTGAGGTGAGGGGCATTCACCTGTAACATCCCTGGATTTCACTGAATTCCTGCACATTGTACCTTTAAAATGCTATAGTTAATTTGATCATTTTTCATTATCAGTGTCCCACTATTATATATGCATGTTCCACACAGCTGCTCTGAACAATAGCCAGGACTGACAGCAGGCTGGATGACATGTGACATTTAGTTTAAACCTTGAAATGTTAGCCCTGTGGGAATAATTGTGATGATGTCATTGCTTTCCAAACGTGTCTTATTAAAGGGCTGTATCGATATCAGGCAGCTGGTGTGAGCTGCACCCAGGCTGTTTATGAAAGGTTGCGACTTCACTATTTCTACGTGCTCAAGTCGCCCTGTTCACGACACGTCAGTCACCTAGCTCGTTCACAGGCACTGTTATATGGCTTAGTATGTGTGTTTAGGCACGCTGTGCTAAAGCGCGTTCCATCACACACACACACACACACACACACACACACACACACACACACACACACACACACACACACACACACACTTATCCAGACACAGCTGCTGTGGACGAACAGATTTATTGATCCACTGTAATGATTCTGGGTAGAGACGTCTGGAGTGTGACAAAGTGCAACTTTACAGGCCAACTCCTTGTGACAGATGATTAAAGCTGTGTATCCACATACACACACTCACACACACACACATGCGCGCACACACACAGCTTTAACATTCCCATCTGCATTCTTCAGCTGCCGTTTAAACTTCTAAGGGTTTAAGATTACGGCACCCTTCAGAATGATAATTCACATAACTCTTGTTTAATTACTGTCACGCTGGTGTTGATCTCTGATTGTAGCTTTATTATCCTTAATTGCATTTTTTCAGCATTTACACCATGGTGACACACTGGAAACACCCTCAGCAGTGTTACTCTTGGTTGGCTGCTTAAAGGTGCATTAGGAAACTTTTTTGTTTAAAATCACCTCATGACAGAGATAAGCAAACAATCTGTTACAAATTCTAAAAACGAGACTTTACCATAGACCAGGGGTGTCAAACTAATTTTCACAGAGGGCCACTTCAGCATTATGGTCGCTCTCAAGGGGCCGGTTTTAATTGTGGGACTACAGGTAATTATTACTTAACATATTGTAAAATAACTGTCTTCAGATTTGATTAAAATGTATTCAAGTTACAAATATTTTATATGCATTTGCATACATGTGAAAATGTAAACACACTGAATATATAGTGGTCCTTCGACTACCTCTATGTTTTATGTTTATTGTTCATTGTTTAATGTGAGCGAACTGCGGTGCTGAATTTCCCAAGGGATTAAATAAAGTATTTCAATTCAATTCAATTCAATTCAATTCAATACACATAAAAATTAGCCTGTGTAATAAATTAGAGTTCATGGTCAATGCATACGTTACACTTTTTTTTTCAATCATTGTGCCTTTAAGCTCTCACGGGCAACATAAAATGATCTCATGGGTCACATTTCATTTATCACACATGTGCCAAAGACCAATACTTGTCTTCCGAGTGTCACCATAATGGCCAACATTAAAATAAGTATTCGGCCACATATGCTGTGCACAATTCAATACTGAGGCAGGGGCTTTATTCCTAATACGTTTATTTATTATTATTGTCAGCCACTTGTAACATTCATAAATACACACTTTGAACATTAAAGGTGCAGTATGTAAGATTTGGTAACATCTAGTGGTGAAGTTGCATGTTGTACCCATCACATCACCCTCACACCCCTGAGCAGCAGGAGAACCTATGGTAGACTTCTGTTGTTTTTCAACTCAAAAGATGTCTGGTCCGTCCACCTTTACTGCGGTAGAAACATGGCCGCCCGCTCTTCAAGTAGGTATACATTAAATAAGCATGAGATGAAATGTTTATTTTATTGCTACCCTTTGCTTTGAGCTAAAAGAAAAAAAAAACTATAACTAATATAATACTATATAGAAATAGAACTAACTAATAAAACTAACTAACTTGTAAATAAAGTTAAACAGTGGAAATTTGAATCAATAAGATTTCAAGACTCAACATTTTCATTGTCATGCACCGGTTGATAATGCAGGATTAGAACCTATAATTAAATCATCTGTCTCAGAGTAACTAGTGCTACTTTACTAAGTAGCACACGACACAATAGAAATTACCATAAAAAATGAAATATATATACGAAATATATGAAAATATAATAAAAAGTTACATTATTATAGAAACTGAGTTAGGAATCCAAAGCAACCATACTTCATATGATTTGAAAGTGACTGATATTGATTTTTAATCCATGGATGTTACTTTTTGCTTACTCATGCTGAGGGTCTAAGGACAGAGGATGTTACCCACCCTGTGAAGCCCTGTGAGACAAACTGTGATTTGTAAATGCAGGCCATATAAATAAACTTTGATTGATTGATTGACTTTGAGAGGATAACTCCAAATCCTTACTAATATTATTGTTGATAAAAGTAGTGATGGAGGTGTTCTGCATAGGAAGTCTTGAGGAAGGAGATTACTTTGTCATACCAGACACTTTTATGAGCGATGTTGTCACCGAGACCTTTGCATGTATGTCCATCTCCACCCGGTTTTACCACCCTCCTAACACCCGAAAAAATAGCAACCATGGCGCTATTCTTAGACTTCCATGCACCAGAAAAGACCCACTATGTCTGTGTCCACTATGACTGCACTTGTTGACAAAACACAACACACTGTATCCAGCAACGGCCGCAGCTATGTGCCTGGATACATTTCCAACGCTCCGTCCCCCGGTCAAAAATCCCTGTGGGATCCGTGTGCCACCCTGTTACCCCATGATAAGAATAACTGGACAGGCATAGTGGTGGCTCAGCCTCATACCATACAATTATCTCAATTAGCAGCAGCCATAGGGGTCTGAGAGAACTGCATTGTGTGGGGGCCATGTTGTGGATTCACCGGATGGAAAAAAGGTTGGGAGGGAGTCGATAGTGGAATGTAACCCTGGTGTGACTCGCTCCGCCTCATGCCATTGTTTCATATTTGCCTTGGCAGGAACACGAGACCTCATAAAACATAAGGTCCATCGCGTCCTAGATGGAACTTCTGCAAACTCACCAGGACTTGTCATTGCATTATTCGGCCCCGCGACCACCTGTGCTGCTATTGCAGCTCAGCCATTTGTCACGGTTGTGATGTGCAGACACTGGGCACACACCTCGCACAACGGGACAACATTGGCTTTAAGGCCACAAGGTCATAACCAAGCGGCAACCTCTGAAGCAGGATTTGGTGGATTAACAAGAAACTTGCACTTCACAGGGTGGCCACTTGAGGCTGACTCCAAAAGTAAGTCAATCCCCATAGACTCCCATGTTAAAATGACAGTCCATAGAATTGTTTTGGTCTCAGACAGTCCCATTTGTTCCCATGACAACTGTACGAGGGGAGCATATTTTTCCAACTTGTTTATTTTTATTCTATCGAGGTTTGAAGAGAGCCTATTTAGGGGCGTGGCCTCTTTAGGGACACCTTGGCTGACCTAGCATGTTGTGTGCACATAAACAGCAAAGATGTCAGCATTTAGAACAACTTCCTGGTTTCATGCATATTCCTGACCATCCTAAACATGTGAGTTGAACAGCGAGAGATTTAACGGACTCTATACATCATGGCAGAGAGGACGGGCTTCATAGGTATTGTGGTGATCGGGGACACATAGCATCGGGAGAGCACTCCATGCAAAGGCATGTAGCAAGGTGATAAAACCTCCATTATCCCTTTCATCAAATCAACCCCATGCTCATTACTTTGGCATTTCCATGAATTTATATTGTCATTACCCTAAAATGAGCCCATTATTGTTTATTTACATGACGAGGGGGTCCACTCAATGGAGGCCGCCATGTTTTTACAGTATTAAAAGTGGATATACTAAACATCTTTTGAGTTTAAATGACAACTGAAGTCTACCATAGGTTCCCCTGCATGCTCAGAAGGTCAAGGGTGAGGTGATGGATACAATATGCAACTTCTCCTCTAGACGTCACCAAATCTTACACACTGTACCTTTGAACATGAAAGAGGCAATACAAACATTGTGAATCTGCTTCAACTCACAACAGCATATATAAATGGTATTAATAGTTCCAGCTCCATTTGCCAACTTAAGTTTACCAATTAAAGGGGCTATTTGTTACTTTTAAATAGTTCCACTTGCCAACAGCAGATGGCAGTATTATGCAAAAATGTATTTCATCCAAAGAAACAACCTAGCACACTCCGTTTTGTCCATTTTTGTCATTTCTAGAAATGGAAAAAAAATTACATACTACATTTTCATTTATTTATAATTACCCAAATGTATTATTTTTCTTCCACTACCCTTAAATGAGCTCATTAATGTATATTTAAATAAGGAGGGGGTCCACTCTACGGGGGCCGCTATGAAGCCCAGAGTGAACGTATTATACATCTTTTGAGTTTGACAATTGGGGGCTGTCATAGTTTCTCGTGCATGCTCAGAAGGGGGTGGGTGAGGTGATGGAAACGACTTAAAACTTCACCGAACCTTACACACTGTCCCTTAAACTTCTAAACAGTGACTTGTACCGAAGTATAGCCGAGGTCACAGCTACACGACTAGTGGGAGGGCTCCCACCACGAGGAGGCATGTCAATCTGAAACCGTATCTCCACAGCCTGTCTTCACCCACTCTATCAACACCGGCATTGCAGTAAACCCCATTCCTACATTCTGTCCACTTACTAACCCTTCTATATTAAGCCCAACTGCGCCCACCCCCTTCTTCTTAATGTCACAGTGGTATACATACACACTTTGTAAGAGGTATTCTGTAGTACATTACACCTACACTGTCCAGTAATCTCCAGTTACTGTTTATTATGACATCAACTTTTGTTGTGCGCACAAGTGCAGGCACATCGTACTATATTAAGTACTAGAGAGATTTGTTTGGTTCCCCCTGCTAACAGCACTTGTCGCATTTGCAGGCTTTGGTATGGCCCTATGTATGCTCCGTTGTCAGATTATTAGGGACATTTTGCAAGAGTTATAACTCAACTGTAAAGAACCTTTTTTTAATTTCTCAAGATATTGAAAGATAACAGTTGATAAGTAATGTAACATTTACATTTTAAGCAGTTTAGTTTAAATGAAGTTACACTCACATTTAAAAAGGCCCTTGCTCTCATAAACTCATGTCACACGTCAAACTACTTAAACATAACGTTAAAGGTGCAGTGAGTGAGATTTGGTGACATCTATAGGTGAAGTTGCATGTTGTATCCATCACCTCACCCTCACTCTTCTGAACATGCAGGAAAACCTATGGTAGACTTCAGTTGTCATTGAAACTCAATTGATGTTTAGTACGTCCATTCTGGGCTAATGTAAAAACATGGCGGCCCCCGTAGAGAGGACTCGCTCCTCATGTACATACACGTTGATGGGCTCATTTAAAGGTAATGGAAGAGAATAATACATTTAGGTGATTAAACTGCAGGTAATACTTTTTTGTAATATTCTTAGAAGTGTCAAAAATGACAGAAATCGTGCACACTGCACCTTTAACAAAACGTAATATTGGTCTGCTGCACAAGATATTGAGAGATAACAGATGATCATTTTACGCTGTACAGTTTAAATAAAGTTAAAGTCACATTTCAGACGACCCTTGCCCCCATAAACACCTGTCAAACTAACTTTAACCTAAGCATAACCTTAACTTAAGTTGACAAACATGTAAACCTAACCCCTGCCTAAATATACCTTGAACTCCAACTTTACCTAGCATAACCTTAATTTAAACATACCATTATTTCATGTGTAGCTTAGACTTGACTATAACCACAAGCTAAGTCCCAATATTGTACCTGTGTAAACAACACACACGTTTCTGTCTTTATCACACTGTGAGGACCTCAGCCTGTAAGGTCTTTGTGGGGACCACTGCTACAATTCAACAATTCACTTAGCAGATGCTGCTTCATATTAATTTTGCCTGTATTACTAGAGTCCAGCTAGCAGGGACAGTATAGACAAAACACTTATTCAGATGTTTCTACACCTTTCAGCACATTGTCGAAAACATATTAATTGAAACTGATGGAGCTCGACCTAGCATTGTCTTTTTTGGCAGGACCTTAATTTAAACCTATTTAAAAACTAGTCTTAGAGTAGCGTAAACTTGACATACCCCACCACAAGCCAAGTCCCAATATTGTACCTGTGTAAAACCACACACACTTTTTACATTGTGAGGACTTCAACCTATAAGGTTGTTTGTGGGGATCACAGCTACAATTCTACAATTCATTCTTTTAACCAGGGGCAGCAGTGGCTCCACACTTAGTGCAGATGCCTTCAGAAGCAAAGGTCACTGGTTCAAATCCTTACACTAGTACCCCTCATGGCGCGGATTACTGGATAAGTGGTTGAAGATGATATGACTCTTTTAACCACAGCCAATCAGAAAATCCCTGCTGCTTCATATAAAATGTAGCAAGTGTAATGCTTGAGTCTGACCAGCAGGGACAGTAGAGAGCACACACTTATTCAGATGTTTCTACGCCTACCAGGACATTATCGAAAACGTACAATTTCACTTATTGAGACCAAGGAAACTCATTCCAATATTTTGGCTGGTTCTCACATGTATGGTTCTTGTCTGAGGTCGGTCCTCACCAAGACATAAAGACAAGAGCACAGACACTTACAGAAGCCATGTGCCAGCCAAACTGCAGTGGCTTCTACATCTCAAATCTCCGGAAGAAATTCAGTAAGTGAGCCTCTAATCAAAAATGTGTAATGAACTGTGAAGCTTAACGTGTCCTATTAATACAACAAGTTGTGAGGATGTGTTTATTATGTATTATTATTTATTATTAGTATTTATATATATGTATTAATACAATTACAGATATTACGTAACTGTTCTGGGCAGCTGGTTTCCACACACTGAGTTCTGCTTTGGTTTCTTTCCTGTTCTCAGCAACTATTTAGGTTCATTATCTTGGTCAAAGACACTTGGGCATGGGTAATAGGGCAGATCAAACCTTTGATCTGATCAGTGGATGACCGGCTCTGACCCCGAAGTCACAGCTAATGGCAAAAGTGAAAGCCCCTGCTATAGAACATATATTGTCTTCATGTACACCATGTATCCTTTTGTAAATAAAGATGGCACTTGCATGCAAACTGTTTTTTAAATTTTAGAAAAGTACAGTATATTTTGAGTTGACATTCAGTAAAATCATTTTATTTAAGTACAATGCATTTTAATTTAATCTTCATTGAGTACAGTTTTTATTTAAGTTATATTTTAGGTTGGATCATTGTTTATGTACAGTTTTCTTTTTATTATGTTAGATTAAAGCACAGTGTTAAAGGTGCAGTGTGTGAGATTATTGTCATTTATGCCACTTCTAAAGCTATTTCAAAACAATTACATACTGACACTTTCATGAATTTATAATCACTTAATGTTTTTTCATTACCCTGAAATGAGGCCATTAAATTGAATGAAATACATAAATGAATGTTTGTGTTCCTTGAAAACAGAATGAAATGTATTTGTGTAATATTCATGTGTTTTATTATAAATTTCACTTTTTTCACTCAAATCACTTTCTTACTATTCATAAGCCTAACAGAAAACATTTATTTTCATATCGCTGTTTACATCAAACATGGAGATATTTCAAAGTAATTGAAATACATAATGCCTGGGATTCATTTTTTTTTAGAGTGTAGCAATGTTATTATGTGTCTAATCACCTGAATGTTTTTATTGTTGTTTTTGTATTATTACTATTGATACATTAACATAAAGAGCAGGTCATTGCATGCTTAATAGCGGAGGTCGAGAGGAGAGGCCACAAGGTGTCATTGAATCCCACACAATGTACCTCTAAGCATAATCCACACCCGCAAATACATCATCACAAAACAGATTAATTTAAATTCTGGCAGATTTAAATGATGAATGAATCCTCTTAGTCCCCATTTACTGATATCATGTCACCTCGTGTTAATCTGGATTACGAGATACAATAGTAATATAGTGTGTGTATGTATGTGTGTGTGTGTGTGTGTGCGTGTGTGTATATATGATTTATTATGATTTGTCTGGGTAGAAGATTTGGCTTTTTTTCAGATCATACATCACATTTTTTTATATTTTCCATTAAAAAACACATTGACAACTTTCTTAACAAATCAGTATTCCCACTATAATTCACTTCACTTTAATAGTTACTCTTTAAATTGTCATGTTCAAAGGTCTCTTGCCTCACTAAGTATTTATAGGGCAGGCCTGTGTACTTTACGAGCTCTGGTAATAAAGTGTAAAGAGCAGTGACATATGCTACGATGACATGTTGATAGCTTTGGATTTAACTGTGTTTCTTTCACCATAGATTCCTCTGTTTATTGTTTTTTTAATGTTGTCGCATGACACAGATGATACGGTTATAAATACACATGGAAACATGTGACAACATGATCCCATAACAGATAGAAATTATCTGGTTTGTATTAGATACAATCCACATTTGACCTTTACTGTTTGCTCCCTTGCTTCATTTGAGATCAGAGAATTGTGGAAAAACATATGAAACACTGTCATCTAGTGGTTGTAAGAAGAAAGTATTTTCTACTATTTGCACGCCTTTGGAACAGAACAGAATAAAAGTTGTGATTTGAATGTAATATTAGTATTACTATAATAATAATAATAATAATAATAATAATAATAATAATGATAATAATAATAATAACAGTATTATCATTATTATTATCAGTGGTGATAACAAATGTCTTAGTTATGTACATATGCATGTACACATATAAACATTAGCATTCGTGTGTATATGCACATACATTTATATCCTCATCATACAAACACACACACACACACACACACACACACACACATATATATATACATATAAAAGCAAGGCAATCATCATCATCATCTTCATCATGTTTACACATACACAATAGCAATAAAGCGAGACTTATAATTTTGGCCATATTAGTGTTCATGGAGCTGAGCAGTGAGACTAATGATCAATCTCTCATCACTTTTGACACAGTCCTTGTCATCGATGTGGACCTCAGTGCTATTCTGGCTCCGTCTAACATGCTGGGCACTGAGAGAGGAAACCCAACCTCTAACTCGATACCTCAGTCAGGATTCTTCATCTCCTGCATTCATTCCCTCAGCTGGTGAAGCACAGTCAGCATCAGTGTAACCTGAACACTGATGTCACCACACAGCCACTCTGTTTTTAGTTCCTATTGCGACATAGAGTAAATACACCAACACAGTCACATGTTTCCTGTGTTTTGGGGCTTAGGACGATAAATGATGTTGTACAGGAAAACTACACGATCCTACTGGTTTGTTTTATAACATTCCCACAAAATAATGCATTTTATCTATCGAAGTGACAAAAATAGAATTATTCCAGTATTCTGAGTGTGATTTTGTGAAATTTAATAGATTTTGTTAAATCTAATATAATTAATTACATCTGTGGTTAGATTTAAACCAAAAAATCTGTGGGCTCTCATCCTGCCATTAAACAACATGCAATGTGGTGAAGGCAGCACATCACTTCACAGCCACAGGGGGGTGCTGTAAACAGTCATTTTTGAAGATTTCTCTCCAGCCACTTGACTAAAAAAAGACAGAAGCGTGTGTTTTGCATTATGAAATGTATCTCTCTCTCACACACACACACACACACACACACACACACACTCACAGACACTATGTTTTTTAAGCAGCTGAGTCCAGCAGCCTCAGAAATCAGTCCTGCTCTGTTTCCAGGAGTCAGTTCCTCAGTCAGTCCTGATGCTGCTGACAGGGCAGCGCTCGGCCGCAGTCACCCATGAAAGATGCTGTTCTCTGGGGCCAGGCCTCATGCTTGGCTGCAAGACAGCAGGGGAGGGGGGGAGGGGTGTCGCGGGGTCTGACTGCTTACGAAAGTGCTGCTGTGGGACTCTATAACAGTGTGTGTGTATGTGTGTGTGTGAGAGGGAGAGGGAGTGTGTGTGCGATGCCTTGACTGGTATCCCTCTGTTTCAAAATCTATAGGAGGTAGGCAACAAAGCAGAGAAATTGAAATGACAGGACTTGCTGACCTGCCCCCACGGAGCCCCCCTATTTTGCACACGCACACACACACACACACACACACACACACACTTATCTTTGACAACATCTTTGCATGTCAGGTCTTTGACAGCCTACGCTATACATGTAGATCACAGTTAAAGATGCAGTGTGTAGGATTTAGTGGCATCTACTGGTGAGGTTGTATGTTGCAGCTGAAAATCCGTCACCTAACCCTTCCCTTCTAAGTATGTGGCAGAATACGGTTGCCCTCATTTATCATTCAAACTCAATAGGTGTATAATTGGTCCATTTTGGGCTACTGGTGGGGCAACATGGCCCTGGACCTGATTCTCATGCAAATGTGAAGGGCTCATTCAGAGGCTCTTTGCACATGCAGATATTATACACTCATATAAAAACATCAATATAATGATTTCCTATTCACATTCTTGAAATAGAATTTGAAAATATTTCACCAAAGTTTCCTGCATGTGTGATTCTGCCAGGCTTGATGTTTACATGGAAGGGAGCACATCTGCACCCGGGAGCCTCTGTTCACGGTGCCTCCCCTGACTTTCTTTTTTTCGCCTAAAATAAAAGCCCCACTTTAAAAAACCACCTCCATTCGTTTCATGCTTCGGAAAGGTGGAAGTGTTTTTTTTCTATTTCTGAACATAAGGGAAATGTTAGTATTTTTTTTCAATGGACTGTTACAGTCTACAAAACAAAACTAAAAACTAAAAGCCCACCCCTGACATATATGTGCATGCAGTGTTTGTTCTCTCGGTCCATCAGGCTTCAGAATTCCCTGTTCGGTGTTTGCGGAATTGCTTGATCCTGAGGTCGATGTGACAGTGTCGGCTTTGTTAAATGTACAGCGTGTAAGATTTGGTGACATCTAGTGGTGAAGATGCATGTTGAATCCACCACTTCACCCTCACCCTTCTGAACCTATGTTAGACTTCAGTTGTCATTAAAACTCAATAGATGTAGAGTACGTCCACTTTTACTACTGTAAAAACATGGCAGCCCCCGTTGAGAGGACCTGCTCCCCATGTAAATATACATTAATCTGCTCATTTAAGGGTAATGGGAAAAAATACACAATTTTGGTGATTCTGAATTAATGGAAATGTCAGTATTTAATTGTTTTGTAATATTTTCAGAAGAGATAAAAATGACCAAAATCGTTCACACAGCCCCCTCAAGAAAACCACCGTTTTTGAATTGAGTGTATTTCTATATTTCTGAACTCAGGGCAACTGTTTGTATTTAATCAAATGGACTGTTATTATAGTATAGTATGTACTATAGTAGTTCTATATCATATAGTACTACTATAGTACATACAATACTATAACAATGATGAGGACAAATACTATACATATAGTCCATATGTATAGTATTTGTCCTCTCGCTCCATCAGGCCACAGAATTCCCTGTTCAGTGTTTTCTGAATTGCTTGATCCTGAGGGCGACGTGACAGTGTCGGCTTCGTTAACGAGCTCAGAGGGAGACGAGGCTCAGACTGACAGCTCGCACTGTCACCACTTCTGCCTGTCAGGTCTCCACCTCCACCAGGGCCCTAATGTGTCATGTGAGCAGGCAGGCAGGTCGAGCGGCGGCCACGCCGACACCACAGAGGGGCCCCGCGGGCGTCCGTGTGAATATGTCTCGCATTTGAAAACCGTCGAAAATGGCGAGGCGGATGTTTTGAAAGTGAAATGGGGCAGTGGAGGTCGGTTTCTGCAGAAAGAGGAACTGTGGCTGAGCAGAGTTACTGGAAGGGGGCGGGCGCTCTCTTTCCCACACGTATCTTCCTGTTTTCTTAATCTATCTCTTTGTCTCACTTTCTTTTTTTGAGCTTGTTTCATTTGCAAGTTCACTTTTCATGCAAAGACAGAAGTGCGTGTTTTGAAAGAAAGGTCGGGGGCCATGTTGCTGTTGTTTTCTAACCCTTTTACACCCTGAGCTGAAATATTTAGCCCACTTATCACATTTAGCAAAGTCCTAAATGCAATTTAATTATTTTAACTTTAAACTAATGATACAGGCAAAAGAAGTTTTGTACATGTTCATGGTACAGTGTGTAGGATTTTATAGTGGTGAATAGCCTTTGTCCACTCTGGGCTATCGTGGTGCAACATGGCAGCCTCCATAGAACGGACCTACACCTGATGTAAACTTATCAGGCTCATTCTGGAGCAGGAGGTCCCATCTGGCCCGTGGGATGATTTAGCAAAGTGTAAAAATTGTTGTGTGTGTGTTATATTGAGGGGAGATATTTTCATTTATCAATCAGTTTTACTATTTGGTGCTGTGTCTTAGATTTGGTAACATCTATAGGTGAAGTTGCATGTTGTATCTATCACCTCACCCTCATCCTCCTGAGCATGCAGGAGAACCTATGGTAGACTTCAGTTGTCTTTAAAACTCAAAAGATGTTTAGGGTGATGGAAAAAAATAAATAAATAAAACATTTAGAAGATTATAAACCAATGAAAATGTCAGCATAGATTGTTTTGTAATATTTTTAGAAGTGACAAAAATGACCCAAATCTTACATACTGCACCTTTTAAATTCACCACTGTACTTCAAACAAAGGGAAACATTTGAAGTTGTTGTTTACACATCATCATGCTATGATTCTTCTTTAAAAAATCCAGAGGATAGTGCATTGAAAATTTGAAAATAACATCTATGTAATAGGTTGGTCAACCCTATTAGTCCATAGATACACACAGACACATACGCGCGCGCACACACACACACACACACACACACACACACACACACACACACACACACACAAGCATAGACAGTATCATTGTGTCTGCCTGATGTCAATCAATATGTGCAAATATATGTAAACATGAAGTAGGCATGTGTAAATACACTTGCACAGCTAACTACCACGTGTGTGTGTGTGTGTGTGTGTGTGTGTGTGTGTGTGTGTGTGTGTGTGTGTGTGTGTGTGTGTGTGTGTGTGTGTGTGTGTGTGTGTCTGTGTCTGTGTGTGTGTGTGTGTGTACACAGTACAGTTCACGTCATTTTATAAACATATATAAAATGTTATCTTTTATATAATCTAAACTTTTCTAACTCAAACTGGACACCATGCATTCAACACTCAAGACACAGTGGAGTTTTAAGGCGTATTCACACCAGCAGAGGGCGCTCCAGTGTTGGAGAAGAGGACAACGCAACACTGAGCATTCCGTTTGACAGCTCACTATCACGTCCACCCTATTTGCCATCAGCAGAATCTTTCACCTCCATTATTTGTAGTCGAAATAAAATGCACGAATACGTTCGGAGAAGTGTAACAGAGTGAACGATGCGAGCTTCAGAGAAAACACACCCATCCTTATCTCCCGCACCCCGAGGGTGAGGTGGTGGTGGTTGCTGCTGCGCGATGGCTCACTCTGGTCACGAAGCCGCTTCCTTCCTCCTCCGACTGACTGTGAATACATTTCTAAGAATTCATTCACAGCTTTCTCACCATAGTGAAACAGCCTCCAGTCCCACACTCACTTCCACACCAGTGTTAAACAGTGACATTAGTGTTTGCAGCCTGTCCATGCATACTGTACCTTGCACTCACTGTCTGTTTGCTGAGTGCACGAGGATGTGGTTC
>JAFBJT010091214.1:119375-129375 GCA_016785325.1 Chascanopsetta lugubris | reverse complement strand
ACTCTCGTCCTCAGTTCAGTGGAGCAGCTGCTGTTGTCATGTTCAAACAAGAAGTCACAAAAGCACATGAGAAAAGTAGCTCCAGGCAGGTCATGACACACAGAAAATGAATCCTGCTCCAGAAACCACAGTGTAGTTGTTTACCACAGTTGTCCCGGCAACCAACCCCTGTATTGTGGTGCTGGTCCTCATCACCAGAAGGTAATGGACCTCTGGATTTTTTTTAGTGTAGACATCTTCATTAGAAGAGCAGCAGTGGCTCAGCGGTTTGGGAAGCAAAGGTCGCTGGTTCGAAACCCACTTGGACCCTGCTGCAGTGCCATTGGCCCTGACACTCATACCCGGAATGGCTATGTGCACTGGTAGAAATACCCCACAACCCAGATCACTGGATATGGGTTTATTAGTCTTTATTTATGATATGAAGAGGTTGCGTAGTTCAGTCTGCAGACTAATTTCCAACAGGAGGTTGTCAAGTCAGGTATTCGCCATTTTGTGTTGCCTTTAAAGATGCCTTCATAAAAAAATAAAATAAATTAAAAAAAACATCTAGGCCAACCTGAAACGCTCTGTGGATGCCGCAACAGCACCACGGGCCATTTCCAGCTCTACATGTGCTCCGCCTCTTTGGCCGTGTTTGGATGAACCAGGAAATAGGAGGAGTCGAAGTCAAGTGAACCGCCCACTATGAGCCTCATAAGCACTCTGCAGAAACCTATGGGTGACAGCATGGATGCCACGTCCATCTTTACATACAGTCAATAGTTCAAATACCGTGTGCAAGCAGAAGCATGTATATTGACTCATCTTCCACACAGCACCTTCAAATAGATCGCACATGAGGTGCCCAACACTGGGGCTGACAAAGAACCACTCTCACTACAATTCTGATCTTTGTATGGATTTCTCTTTTGTCTTTCTATGATCAGTCGAACATTACCTGCTCAGATAGAGCTATGTACATGAAGGTCTCCCCGTCACTAACAATGGGTTTTTGATTTGAGATTCAGTTATTGGGATTTCACAAAAGAAGAGCCTGAAAAGATCTTCAGAGAAGCAAAGTGGGAATTGATAAGATAAGATAAAAGATAAAATAAGATAAGAAACTTTATTGATTGCACAGTGGGGAAAGTTCATTGTTACAGCAGCTCAATAATCAGGTTAGTAAAAAGATCAGAGTATGTGATGAACATACCAGACACACAATTTCTGGCCTGTGTTTCTTTCATTTTGTCTTACTCTTTAGTCAAGTGTGAAACATGTAATTTAGCTGACATGATGTCAAGGCTATTGCTTGACCGAGAAGTGTACATTATGCACTATGATGCCCTGCACAGCTACGCAGATAGCTAACTCTTCAAGACATGTAGTCCGTCTTCATTAACTTTATTCCAGGTGCCATTAATATTTAATAAACACAATACAAACCGGCAACATGAAAATAAATACAATTAATAGTTCTGGTAGTTTTTCCTTACTCTTGTTGAGGGTCTAAGGACAGAGGATGTTACCCACCCTGTGAAGCCCTGTGAGACAAACTGTGATTTGTAAATGTGGGCTATATAAATGAATGATTGATTGATTGATTGATAATATAAATTAAACACATGATTCCCCTATGGAGCAAATTAAATATGAATAAACATGTCCATGTTCAGTGTGCTAATGCTAATGTCATTATGCTAATATAAAGATTTGTGTTTTTAACAACATGTATAATGTTCTATTGCATATGAACACATGAAAGGCTGGGGTCAGGGTAAACAAACAGGGCCAGCGTGTTCTTTGTTGCAGTCAGGGGAGTCTAACTTCCTACTGCCTGAAACAAGATAGGTCAAAGTGCAACGAAGAAAAATATACTAAAGGCCCAACTCATTTTCTTTCCTCCATTTTAAATTACAGGCTTTTAAGGCTAAACATAGCTCCATATGAAACATCTGTGGAAGTTAAAGGGACGTTACACAAATGTTCCGTGTGAAAATAAAAACCTTGTAGTGGCAATCCACGGCATACATGGTGTTGACAGGTGTGCAGGAGAGTGAAATGATTGTCGCCCGACGCTGATATAAAATGCCTGCGTGTGTGCAGACGTACACATGAATAAACAAATGATACACTTAAGAGTCCCTGTTTGGGGGGTTGAAACCATGGTCATGCTACAATGGGTGCAAAACAAGCTAGCATTACCGCAGCCGTTGATGAGTAAAGTAATGACGCTGAACTTGCAATATTTCTGCACGACTGATTTATAGTGGTTGCTCGGCAACACCAAAACTAAAACATTGTGACCGTCTGTGGTCTTTCCTCTATTGGAGGAGAGGGTGGTTTGACAACAGGAAGAAGGAGGAGGAGCAGGGGATGAAGAATGTGAGATAAACACGGCCACATGGTCGAACTCACGTCCGTAAAGGGGCCCCTGGTTCCATGTCAAGCTCGGGCACATGTCGCTGTCTCAGAACAGAAGTCTCAGAGGAGCTCCAGCTCACTAGCTCACACGTGCTGGTGGATTTTTCTTGTGGTGGGAGACGACATACAAGTGCCATGATTTGTGTGCTAGAACATATTTTGTTGGAGGCATGCTTTTATTTATTTTAAGGTGCAGTGTATAAGATTTGGTGACCTCAAGAGGAGAAGTTGCATGTTGTTTCCATCACCTCACCCTCACCCTTCTGAGCATGCAGGAGCATATGGTGGACTTTAGTTGTCATTAATAAAGATACTCTTATCTTAAAACTCAGTATGTAATGGTTTTTGGTTCTTAAATGACAAAAATGACCAACATGGTACACACTGCCCCTTTAATGAAAAGATAGTGCAGTTTGATGGTGCACTGAGGGTTTTGTCCTCAATATGAAACAAATCCATATGTTATGTAGTCTGTGTCGTACTTTGCCATGTCCAATTAGCATATGTAAACTTTTCTTTCTGTTTTTTTTTCTACCTGTAAAATGGCAAGTGTCTATTAACATTACAGAGCATCACTGCCGCCTACTGTTCAGGAGTGTGAATAGACAGCCGCTTTATTGTCATTTATTCAGGTTATAAATATATGCATTTACATACATGTGAAAATGTAAACACACTGAATATGTTGCTACACATAAAACGTGGCATGTGTAATTCACTAGAGCTCATGGGCAATGTATGCTTTAGACTTTTTTAGACACTCATAAGCCTTTAAGCTCTTGTGGACCACATTACAGGATCTCGCGGGCCACATTTGGCCCGTGGGCCACAACTTTGACTCATGTGGTACGGAGTATAGAAGTGGGTAGGTCAGACATATGAAGCAAGTCAAGTCGTTGTCCCCTGCACAATCACGTCCATTCATACCATCAAAGTTGCCGACTCCCCATTGGCCATGTTTGGGTGTTAAAGACAGATCTACAGTTCTGAGCCCTCATCATGTTTCAGCCTCTTCTGCTCAAGGTCCAACTATAGGGCTAAGGCGATCTGGGTGTGTGTCCCCTTATAATTCAGGGCCCTGGTGACATTTTTACCCCTGATCCAGTCCATCGGGTTACAGCATTCAGCAGTCTCTGGTGTCGCTTGAGAGCCATAAACTATGAAATTGTATTTTGGGGGTGTGGGTGTAGGAAGACAGAGTGGGATGTCAAAAATATCTAACAAGAGGGTCAGTGGCTCGATCCCTGTTTCACACTTTGCATTTTGCTAGATACTGGACCTCAAAATTCAAAATTATATATGATGGTTGTGTGGGCTGTGCAAATTGGTGACATGTAAATGTGAAAGTACTGCATGTAGATGTATGATTGTGCGTATGAATGGGTGAATGCAGAAGAACTCAACCCTCAACATTGTCAGTGGGTGGTGGGAAAAGATAGTTGAGAGATAAAATCCTGTGCTTTTATTGTTGAGGGGGAATTTTTATGCATTGTCGTGCTGTCTACTCACGCCAGCTGACAGTCTCGCTCACTCGTACGCAGTCATCATCGCAGCTTTGATGTATTCAGTCACGACCCAGTTGATTATGCACACATGGTGACCTCCAATGACTTGATGGAAGGGCTCATGCAAGTGTAATCACAACAGTGGACTCACAATCAACACAGAATAGTAAAAGGATTATATTTGCATAAAAGGTGCAGTGTGCACGATTTGGCGACGTCTAGTGGTGAAGTCGCATGTAGCATCTATCGCCACACCCTCACCCTTCTGAACATGCAGGAGAAGCTATGCAAGACTTCAGTTGTCATTAAGACTGATGTTTAGTATGTCTACTCTGGGGCTACTATAAAAACATGGTGGCCTCCGTAGTGTGGAATATACATTAATGGACTTGTTTAAGGGTCATGGAAATGAAATAAAACATTTGAAAAGTCATAAATTCATGAAAATATCAGTATGGAATTGTTATATAATATTTTTTGGAAGTGACAAAAATAACTACAATCTTAAACACTGCACCTTTAAGCAGCAGTATTTTACACGTTGGCATCTCTTCTTGCAGAATAGCACATGATCTATTGCAAACAAGCGCCGTCACGCCACCTCGGCACCACTAATGCAATAATATTGAAAAGATCCACTTTGAACGGCCACTCTCTCTTTATGGCTTTGAATTTGCGATGCCACTCCGATGCAGAGACAAAGGTCCGTGCCCTACAAGACACCCCATAACCTTAATGGTCCTCATCACATGCCTTCAAATTCATTTTGACCCCGATTTCATCATGCCCTTCCAGTTCTCTTTGGGAGCCCCGTGTCAGCAGTAATGGGATGTGACGGATGTTTCAGGGCAGTACTGAGGGAGAACAGGACCCGGTGTGGTCCTTGTGTAGTGCCGACCATGGGAAGGGAGACGGGGTCCGGCCCGCAAGCCTTGGATTCCATAGGGTTCCATAACCCATATCACCTCTTTTGTGCATTTTTTGCACATTCTTCATCTCCGTGCAATCCTTTGCTTTCTTCTTCTGGATCTATACCCTCATCTTTGCAATGTTTCTTTTTATTCCAGGCCATGGAATGTGGCCTCCTCCCCCTCCTCCTCCTCCCCCTCCTCCTCCTCCTCTGGCATTCCCATGCTGGGTCATTGTGGGTGGGATTGAACGAGAGTGGGGGTCACAGCCAAGGAAGTGAACTGGGAAGTTTTCACAAGAGTTTAGCTTCTTTTTCTATAGCCATGTGCAGCCAGGACCCTGTAGGAGCCTCATTCATGGCAGCACCTCCTCTGCTCGGTCCCCTGCAGGCCCCCAGGATTCATTTCAGCAAATCTACATTTGTGCAACTGAAACCTGAATATTTACTTACAGAGGCCGCCATGTTCCACCACCATGTTTTTACGGTAGCCGAGAATGGGCAAGCTAATGTCATACTTAGTTTGAATAACATGCTTTTGGGGGGAGCGCTGTCACTAAATAGTTGCAATAGTTTCATGTTGTACCTTTAAGGTCTCAATTTCAATCTGTATAACACAGATGCAGTTTTCTATTCAGTTGCATGGTTTAAGTAGACAAATAAATAAATAAATAAATAAATAGATACGTATTAATTAAATTAATAAACACAGTAAAATGAAAAAAAAGAAAATTCTGATTTTTTGCATCATTCAAGAAAATTGAA
Organism: Chascanopsetta lugubris; assembly: GCA_016785325.1. Taxonomy (NCBI): domain Eukaryota; kingdom Metazoa; phylum Chordata; class Actinopteri; order Pleuronectiformes; family Bothidae; genus Chascanopsetta; species Chascanopsetta lugubris. Next base: position 123,792 of record JAFBJT010091214.1, on the reverse strand, counting down.
ACATTACCACTTGCACAGTGTCTCCAGTGTCTCCAGACTTTTTAATTCAGTTGCATGGGACAACCAGTAGCTTTAGCTAGCTAGCTAGAAAAATAAATAAATAAATAAATATATGAATAAAAAAAGAAGTAAATAAATAAATCCAATTAAATCGAATTCGAAAATAAAATCAGTAAAATAAAATAAACTGATTATTAGCAACATTTTGAAACATTTAAAACAGGGGCAAAGCTTCTCCAATACACAACAATACAAACTTTTCTATTTAGTTGCTTGGGACAACCATTAGCTTTACTGCACAGTTTGTTTGCCAGATACATAAATAAATAAATGGATAAACCTAAAATAAATAATTAAAAGCAATAAAATGCAATTTAGAAAAACAAATGTAAAATGCTTTTAGCACTTTAACTTTTAGCATTTACAACACTGTTAGCGAGCTAGTGTACAGGCATGACATTTCCTTGAGTTTGAATCTAATTAATCATGATGTAAATTTTCCACATCAAACCAAAAGTTTTTCTTTTTTCTTCTTTTTTTCTTGCCTTGTATATTTCTCAGAAACTCTGGCTGCCTTTGAGATCAATGAGATTCTGCATCATTTGGCTGGCACATTCTTTTTTTTTTGGTTTAATGTGGGAAGACAAAGCCATATCTGACATGAGGTGGGGGCACACACACACAAACACACTCACACACACACACACACACTTACACACACAAGGGGAGAGTGGTGGGCACAGGGCTGGTGGCTCCAGCGGCCGGGTTTCCAAGAAAAGATCTGTGTGTGGCGGTCGCGCTGATTCTTGGGGCCTTTTCTCCTCAGGATCCTTTGTGTCTCATCCAAGGATTGCAAGTTCACAGACACACAAAGAGAGTGGAAAAGGGAGGGAAAGTGAGGGTGGACAGCTTCTCTTTTTTTTTCACCCTTTCTCCTCAGCACCTCTTTCTTTTTTGACTTCAAAGGCTGCTCTCTGGTACTTGAATGCCCATCATGATTCACGTTCAGGCAATTTTAGGGGGGACAAAGCTTGTTTTTTTTGTCATGCTTAGTAAGTCGTGAAAAAGATGATGCAGACTCACATGCAATGGCAGTGATGCAACGTGATTTGACAGACTTGCAGTGAAACCATATCGCAGACCTCAGCGGGCCACATTTGGCCCATACTGTTGGTCAATGTGGCTGCACTGAGCTGCACTGTTTTATACATGAAGCTAAAAAGATTGCCAAAATATGCTTTTATTTTGAAATGCTTCCATTTCCTGTGTGTGTGATTCTGTCATGATTGATGTTTACATGAAAGGAGACTGAGCTGCGTCAGGTAGCCTCCATTAACAGTGCCTCCCCTCATTTTCTTAACCTTCAAAATAAAAGTCCCACTTCAGAAATTCACCCCCATTCGTTTCCAGTCCAGTGCATAAAGGAGCTGTTTGTATTTACTGAAATGTCTACAAAATGAAACGCTCCAATTTACTACTTATATAGTACATGTTTTCGTTTTTCATGCAGAATGTTAAATTGTTTTACTGATCATAAAGTTATGTTGTTCTCGCATCCATTTGAGTTTGTTGATCAAATGGTGTTTGGAGTCATTGTTACTGAAATAAAGATGGTGTAGATCAATGATTCTCAACTGGTGGGTCAGGACCCAAAAGTAGGTTGCGGACTCATTTTCAGTGAGTCGTGCACCTTTGACAGGAAAAAAAAGTTGCTGTTGTGTTTTTATTTTGAAGGGGATTTTTAATGCATCTGAGTGTTGTCCATTCACACTCCTGAAAGGTGCAGTGTGTAAGATTTTGGTCATTTTTCTCACTTCTGTTGGTGGAAGAAAATAACATAAAACAATTATAAACTGACATGTTCATAATCGCCTAAATGCATTTTTGTTCCCATTACCCTTAAATGAGCCTACTAATGTATATTAACATGGGGAGAGCATCTTCTCTACGGGGACTGCCATGTTTTTCGTGTATGCCAGAGGGGACATATGAAACATCTTTTGAGATTTAATGACAACTGAGGGCGACCATAGGTTCTCCTGCATGTTCAGACGGACAAGGGAGGGGTGATGGATACAACATGCAATTTCACCACTAGATGTCACCAAATCTTACACACTGCACCTTTTAAAGAAGGTGGCATTGAAGCCCTGTAATGCTTAACACATAGCTGGAAGAAAAACAGCAAAGTTTGTTTACTGATCATGGCAAAGTGCTCCACGGACTACATGACATATAAGATATACTGATTTGGGTTGCAGCTTGTCATTATGGAGTGATGGTGGGTCCGGAAGCCGGACCAGTTGAGAACCACTGATATAGATACTACATAAATAAATAGCCTATACAATATTTTCAATTCAAATGATAACAACAGATCTTGATATAACAAAGTTTGTTTGGCTCCCAGTAACAATCAGGGTTTCTTATGTGCCCCCCCCCCCCCCATGGAAAGATAATTGCCCACCCCTGCGATATAGAGTGGCAGCAGTTCATTTGGGGTAAGAGGCCATGGAGAGTCATGCAGTTCACATCGAACATAATCTGGTTCTAGGCAACATGAAGCATTTGCACATTAAAATCAGCTTGCCTCCTGCTCTCCGGTTACATTGAAAATAAATAACTTCTTCCTACTATGGAGAAAAAAAAATACACACCATCTGCTAATGCTCCATTTAGCTTTCCAAGAACGGGGTCCATCTTGGAATAGAAAGGATGGATCTGTGTTTACATTTTTGTCTGCATGGCTGAGTGGTAGTGTTAGCGTCTCCTATTAAGAAAAAGCTCCCATTAGCAGGTTAGAGTGTCATATCCTCACATGCACATTTCGGGACACACTCACATTAAGGAGGAATTAGATGCACAGGTTCATGTTTCAAAGTGCCACACACTCTCGCTGCAGCCTAGCTCATGTGGTGTTCAAGGATCACTCTGTCCCACACTTGTTGCTAATGAGTGGTTGGGCGATGGGAGGCATTTCCTCCCTGGCTTTTTGTCTCCACAGTGCCCATTAAGGCCCTCATCAATCACTTGATCACAGGCCCAGAGACCCTCCGCTGTGGCTTACGGCTGCCATCGGATCCAAAGCACCCACCCCTCTTTCCTGGTGCTGTGAGGATTAAGGGCCTGGTTTCTGTTCGTGGCCGTTTAACAAATGTGTCCGGCGCCAAAATCCTGCACCTTTTGTTTAAATTGGTTTCATGCCCTCTGAAGGGTTAGACCATATAATTGTAAATTCTGGCGGCTTGTTGGTTCTCCACTGTTTTCTACATTTGACAACTTCCACAGTGCAAGTGCAGGAGGGGAGTCAATGGGTGGCGATATGCCACCTTTCAGCTTATTATTGGACTCCTGCCAGTTGACCTGCAATGTCACGCACACGGTTGAACTGGTTTTGGTTGACTAGCAGCAATCTGGTGCCATGTTGGCCATTGAATTGAGCAACTTTACAGCTCTGTCCATTACATGTGCTACTATACACTCCTTTTGTCAACAAGCTTTGAGTAATCTGATTGAGTATGGCTTCAATCTGACTAACACAAGGGTGTCAAACACCTTTTGGTTCAGGGGCCACATATAACCTAATTTGATTGCAAGGGGGCCGGACCACTAAAATCATAGCATCATTACCTATAAACCAAAATTCCAACATGAATGGTAATCACGAAAACTATTATGGGGTGTGATGCGGGCCACTTTCTTTTCCCAGTGTGAACACAAATCTGTCCTGTATCATTTGAAGAACCAACTACTCTGCTGATGTCTCTGAGCTAGTGACTTATAATGGATAAGGCCTCTTATGCCATGGTTTGTTAGTTCGAGTCCCATTTTGGGATGTGTGATAATAGAGTGGGGCAGTGGAGATACAGTGGGCCTGTAACCCAGAGATAGAAATTGTCCTCTGCTATCATTGTTTGGGGTGGATGTAGCTCAGTGGTAGAGCTTTGAGTGCATGAGGTCATGGGTTCAATCGGCAGCTTTGGATAAAAGCATTGTGTTTGTGGAATTACAAACATCACATACAGTCTTTTATTTGAGCTTAGTACATTCATTCATTCATTCATTCATTCAGCACCTGCTGACTCCTCTAACTGTATTTATTTACATTCAGCCCAAAATGGACGGAAACCCTCAACCTTTAGTGATAACTATAATTTAAGTGATTCCATCTGCCCTGTTTTGTATAATAACCCAAAATATCAATCTCCAATCCTATTGTATTTATTGCCTCTATTGTGCCCAGCCTCACTTTCCCTCCTCTCTCCTCTTATCTCTCTCTCCCTGTCAGCCTCCATCTCTCCATCTGTCAGTGTCACTTGCTCCCATCTCTCTCCGTGCCCCCCCCCCCCCCCCCCCCCCCGCCCCCCCCCCCCCCCCCCCCCGGGTTCCCCCCCTCCTCTCCCCCTCCTCTTTTTTT
>JAFBJT010091214.1:73635-116452 GCA_016785325.1 Chascanopsetta lugubris | reverse complement strand
GTGTGCACCTCCATCTCTTTTTGTGGAGACATTGACTTAATGAAAGTTTCCATATTAAACATTAAGGTAGTTCAAAAAATTCTCAGCCCCATTTGGACAATCGACAACAACATATATATTAATATCAGTACATCCAGCTACACTCTGCTCCTCACTTCATGTTTGACTGCCGAGCATCTAAGTGTATTTTGGGCTTCATCAGCTGCTGTGGTCACCGGATGAAAAAAAAGACATTTCCTGCTCTGCTCCTAACTTAGAGCCTCTGGTTGGAGCAAACAGATATTAGGATCTGACTGATCTTCATGTGGTGAGCTACGTAGCATTTAAGGATAACATCTTCACCCGTAACCATTACAGACACTGCACATGTCTGTAAAGGAGCTTTCATTGATTCTGCACTACACTGAAAAACCCTCAATTTAAGGAAACTCCTGAGCTAAAGTTGGAAGCGGCGACATTTCGAACCAATTATGTGATTCTGTGCAGCTCCAGCGAGGTGTTTTTGGTTAGAGGCAGCCACTAATTGACAGATGTCATTATATGGCAGCGCGGTCGCCGTGGAGCTGTGAAGCCGCCGACTCGTGAAAAGGGAAGTGGGCCACGTTCCCGGGCGTTGACGATTCAATTTGGAGCTGACAAGTGCGTCACCGCACCGTAGAGCGAGGAGCATGTGTCATCGTGGTTCTCACTCTCACACACACACACAAGCTGAGGCATAGACATGACGATAAAAACACATCCTCAGTGACACACACTAACTCTCAACTCTAAAAACCAAAAGCATGCGTCACAGCCTGTTGCGTGTGGAGTAGACAGTCCCACACACACATAAGCAGACACACACTAAATTTAGGCCAAAAGGGAAGTTGATGCTAGGACATTTTAGCATCCTGCATCTCCGACAACAGCGTTGGCTTCAATCAGACTTAAATCTGAGCGTGTGTGCGTATCAGTGGGAAGCATATAGGCTAATTCCATCCATGTAAATGTTGACCTGAGCTGGGTGGGGTGTTTGTGCGGTGGTCACTGGGGGGAGGGGCTTGCGGGAGAAAATAAAAAGCTCCTCCCGCTCTTGTCATCGTCATCTCTCGCTCGCTGTCCTGATAGTTCCCCCACGCTCCGCTCCCCTTGGTGTGGTAAACAAAGGCCACAAGTGGCGCAAGCACAAACACACGCCTGTGGCAATGGCGGAGGAAGAGGTTGGCGGTGGGTGACGAGTGCGGCTGCTATCCTTTTGGCGCTGGGCAAGTAAATATCTGCGTAAACGTTCATTCAAGTTCACAAAGGGAGAAGTGAAGACTGCTGTTTTGCTTTAAAGGAGCAGGACACAGACTCTGCCTGTCAGTCACATCCAATTTTAGAACATAGGCTTATTAATTTTCTCATATGGGTAAGATAAAAAAATGGGACATTGAAGGTGCATAACACAAGTTTCTTCCCTGTTAAATCACTTTTAAATGCCAGTGATAAGAGCGAGCTATGGTGGTGGTAAAGGGGTGTCACTGTTGACCAGCTACTGTCTGTCTTTATCGTTGTTACTCTTTTCTTATTGTTAATGATTAATAATGCACAATGAATGTCAACACAGCTTTGTGGGCCAGCAACTGCAATTCCCTTACCTGCCACAGGTGTCACTATAAGCAACCAAAGCAGCTTCCGCTAGGAAAGCTACTGATTCACTCTGAAGCAAAAGTAGGATGGGTTGGGCGAATGTTGCCATGGACACAGACGGCTACTCAAGCACAAGTGGACAGACGGCACGCAAAGGCCCAACCCTGATAGATAAATACGACACACTGATGCCAAACGCCTCTTTTTTATCTCCTGACACACACACACACACACACACGCAGCCATCAGTCCAGTGTGTGTCCATTTGACACATACCAGTTACATTTTTCCCAGACACGTTTTTATTCCAGTTTGGACTTTGGTCTGAAGGCGGCCCTCCTCGCCGCCCGGTGGAATTTGCCACGAGAGAGAAGACTTTGATCTGCTGTAGCCTCTTCCTCTTCTTCTGTGGTCTCTCACTGTTCACCCACCCTCCCCAACCGTCACCAAAAGGCTGAACACAGAGTCGCCACTGTGACACTGATGTAACTTTCCATTACTCCTACCTCCGTACCTGGAGCTGGAGCCTTTCCACCTCCCGTATAAATGTGATTCTTTCCTGGTTTGTTGTTTTTACATAAAGCATCAACAAACAGGCCACTTCACTTCCTGGAAACCACGAGATGATGCAACCAATGAGTCAAACAACCTCTGAATTACGCTACAGTTTGTTGTCGCACAGCGACCAAGGAGGGGAAATTTCCCAAAGTCCTTTGATGGTGATCTTTAAAAATGCCACAACATGCATGACCTTCACGTGATACTGGACACCTTCTCTGCGCTCAGTGCAAGACAGTAGCCTCCGTATCAGACTCTCATATTATAAACAACAAATCATGGATTCTAGACTTGCCCTAACCTTAGCCCTAATACAGACTGACACACCTTGAAAATTCCACAGGTTGATCTGAAATGCCTGGCCAGTCAATCCACCTTGAACACACACATAAACACACGCGTGCGTGCACGCACACATACACACACACACACACACACACGCACACACAGAAGGGGTCAGTCACCAGTCTGAGATGAGAAATTCCACACCTTAATACAGTAAACACACACACATACATACATACACACACACACTCAGAAATCAGCTGACACTTGGGAGTGGACGGTAATACGGAGTGACTTTAAAGTGTGTCATGGCGGCTCGTGTTGCAGTCAGAAGCGGAGCCGTCCGTTCCAGCGGCCGCAGCATTTTATCATGTGGTTCTCGCTCCTCTCGCCACAGCCGCTTAACGACCAGGAACGGAGGGGAGAGAGGGAGGACGGTCAAAAACAGACCTGAAACAACAGGCCTGAGAGGGCTGTGGTGTGTGTTTGTATACACTCAACGGTTTGTGTGTGTGTGTGTGTGTGTGTGTGTGTGTGTGTGTGTGTGTGTGTGTGTTGAACTCTCACATTTGCCATGAAGCTTTCTCTGTAGGTTTGCTCCTCAAAAACATCAGTCTGCAGCCGCTCTGGGTTCAAACACAAACATACAAACAAAGCGTAAGCATCAAACACTACTGTTTATTATTTTCACATGAACACAAAACTAATCAAATAAATAATATGGACTTAGACAAGACACATTTGTTGGATCCTGGATAACACTGACCTGCTGTCACCCCCCATCTGCTTCTTCAAACAAAACGACACTTTCTAACCTTTATTCACTTAACACAACATTATACAGAAACCCATTACAAGATGTGACCTATATTCTGGCTTTAAAACATCATAGCAACTATAACTCAGATTTCTACCAAACAACATAAAACTTGAAATTGCACCTCTGCTGAGTGTGGCTCCGCTCTCTCGATAGTCCTGGATTTCGGCATCTTTCCTCACCAGCAATCCTCCCAGGTCTTCCACCTGCTGCTGCAGTAGGCGGCTCATCGCCATCAGGGGGCGCAGCAGTTGGGAACACACCTGTATATACACAGAGGATACAGCCATGGAGAGCATGCAGCTTCACCACTAGATGTCATTAAAGCCAATACATTGTACCTTGAAATGTAAAGACTTCTGCATTTGAGCTAAAAATCGATTCGATTTCAACTTGAAACATCAAATAACTCCTGTATGTCATACCAGTGTGACGGGGGCAGGGCTACAATGGAACTCCCAGTAGAAGGGCAGCCCAGCCAACTCACTCTTCAGCTTCATGTTGATGTTACCATCCCCCTGTCGCGTCAGGGATATCTGAGCCCCGCCGGCGCCTCGCTGGCCACCTACTCTCAAACAAGGCTGAACCACCTCACACAGGTGGGAGAAGAAAGCTTTGACCGGGGCTCGCAGGCGCTTGTTCAGCTCCTGGTGGAAGTAAACGGAAAAATTAGGTTGAGCTGCAGCGCTAGTTCATATCAGAAGAGCTTCTTTGTTTAATGCATACCTGTGAACGTGTGTGGATAGCGGCTGAGTCCATCCTCTCCTCCCACACGCAGCTCAGGTCTGTCAGCAGGACGTGGTACGACGAATCCCCCAACCACATCTTTGTGAGGAGCTGGCAGCCGCTGATGTTCACCGGAAGCCAGGGAAGCTGGAGGAGGACGTCAGCCTCCTCCATCATGATGTTCAATTATGAAGTGAGGACACTGGTGGCGAAAGAATATGAGTATCTTTTCTTGTTGGGCTGCTTTATGTTTTGGTCTTCAAAACATCAGAAATCATTCAAAATTATAACGTTAATAAAGGGAAATTAACCAAAAATCAAAATACAATTCAAATAATATAATATAAAGAGAGCACAGCGTGCCTCGAACTTGTTTGACTAACTGGGAAGTTAAGGGCTCCAAACAAACAGTATGTTTTTCCCTGGACGTCCGTGCCCATGAACACCCACACCCAAAGCACGGTGTAATTTTCCTTTTTATCAAACATGTTTAATCACTCACCTCCGAGGAATGCAGCCTCAAAGCCTGGACTCAGATCTGTTAAAACTACGTTACAGACACTGTCCCAGACCACATAATCACCCCCTTGCCCCGGTAGAGGGAGACCACAGCGTGCAGCCTCTGTGGGTTCCCAGCTCCTCGCCTGTTGATCTGTTATGGGGCCCTTTTCTGGGAAAGAAAAAGAGGTATTTCTCGTCAGTGGCATTTGAAGCGGAGTGAGTCTTTCAGAGGTTGATTCGTGCCAATTTGGGAAACGCAGAAATACCAAATCAGTAACTTTATGACAACAATATAGAGGCTTATGAAGCTGGACACGGATGCCAGTGGTTAGAGAGTATCAGGGAGGATGCTGTGCTGAAATGCTTCCTTGTTGCATAAGAACAGGGCATCCAACCAAACTCCATTCATAAAACGCTGGATTTAACCTCAGCATCTTGCATCTTAGTATATACCATATTACTATATTTCATTTTTCAACGTAATTAACAATGGAATAAAGTTGGTTCTCTTCTCTCTTAAACATAGAATTTAAAAAAGAAAAAGAAGACAATTAAAATACTCGAGACCAAGAAATCAGTTCAAATGGAAATCGAACCGAACTTCATTTACAAAAGAATGTTTTTAGAATCTATTCGGGTAATTTCATGTATAAACATGAGATAGCTTCTTGCTTTGAGAACTGGCTGCATTAAAAGGATAAAAACTTTAACTCGGCACCGAAAACAAGCCACATTTATTGCAGGAACAACCTATTTTAGACATAAACATATTTCCTCACTGATTGAAGGCAAGCATCTCATGTGACAAAAGTTAATTTCGCTCTTAAAAGTGTTGTTCAGTCGCAGTTCTGTTACGATAACTTATAAGATTATCCTGCTAGTCTTAACATAACATTATATCTTATACAAAACGTGTAAAAAATACTATAAATATACCAACATGTACTGCGAGGGATGACGCTTCCGCAGCAGGAAGTTGAGGGTTCTGTTGACATGGAGGAGTGCAGCGCCGATGTCAAACAGCAGCGCCGGTTAAAGGTTCCGCTTCACACTACTACTACCACCACCAATACTGCTACAACGACGACGACTACTACAACTACAACTACAACTACTACTACTACTACTTCTACTACTACTTTGATTCCTAATATTACCACTGCAACAAGTAATAACAATGATGATAATGACCATAATAATGACGGTAATAATAACAATAACAATAATTATATTAATTTGCACAATTTGCACAGGTCTAAAAATATTGCGTAAAATTAAATATACAGCACCACTGTTCATGCTAGTTATATTTTAGTTTTAGTTTATATTCGATTTAATTGTATAAAAAACATCAACATTAGTCTAATAACTTTGCTTAGTATATGAAATTGATCAACTAGACAAATAAATAAGACTAAATATTAAAACTATATATCAGAAATATAATTATGAGTCGTGTTATCGAAGGTTTTTTCCAGCTACTTATGAATTAGCATAAGTAATACTAATAATAATGATAAGTCAGAGTTGAAAATGTTGAGAATGAGGATCAAAAAGTCAAGAAGTCAAACACGTCAGTTGCAGCACTTAAAACACGAAAAGATTTATTTAAGGTCTCACAGATACAAAATAGCCTTTTTATTTATTTATAGATTCATTTTTTGACTAAATAGCTTTCTTTTTTTTATTAAATTTTTTTACTTGCATGAGGTATACAATTGATCCACTTCAGAACATCTGGATGGCACACACAAAGAGAAGAGGACAAGGGATGGTTGGGATTTCTGCAGGTGTTAGTCACTCTGGTCGGAAAGGATGCCACACATGTAAACAACAAGAACCAACATTTCACCTCCACTTTTGTGATTTTTGCTTCTTTGACACAAAACCAACAAACCTCAACCACATACAACCTGAATCTGATAAATCACCTGTGTCTCATTCACATGCAGCCAGGACTGTTGAGTCTCAAAAATCCCTTTGGAGTCCATTTAGTTCCCATATTTAATTTGCATTAACACAATTATATTCATATAAGATATCTAGTCAAGCAGAGAACATGCTCATACATCAGTTAGTATCTCATTCTATGATTTACAGATATATAGACTTTCAATGTTAAAGGCACAATAATAAGACATATATTTCCTATTTTTTTTATCGTGATAGTGAAGTGAAGATTTGCTCTTTTGAAAGGATACTGCATATAATTTGGATTCTGATCATTTCAAACTTCATCAAAACTTGCTAAAGGAAGAGAAAAAAAAGAAAAATGAGCTTGGACTCCAGAGGAATTTAGTGTTAGTTAAAGCTGGATGGCACATCCAGCTTTGTTGATGTGTTGTTATCGTCCCGCTGGAATAAGTTGAGTCTTGATCCCAAGATTTAAAACTAGATCTATGGCCCATTCTATTCCTCCCAGTTCTGATTTCAAATTTCTTTTCATTTTACATTGAAAGGCATCACCAGACAAAGACAGATGATGATAATCGCCGTCATCATCACAAAGAGAAAAGCAAAGTGAAGGTCAAGCACTAGAGTCGTGTGGTTCGGAGATCAGTCTGGGTCCAACTGGTTTCACTGGGGCAGAGCTTTAATGATGGCATTGACTTCCTCTGCAACTGCTGTCAATGCAAACTCAAACTGGTCCTGAAAACAACAACACAAACATTTTCTGAATTGTTTTGTATAAAATCACATTTATTTGAAAATATGAACATGTATTTTACTATCAGTTTCACTTGCCTTGGTGCGAACCATCCCAGGCCTCTGGTCACGTATGTGCTCCAGTGTGGCAGCAATGTCAATCTCCTTCACACCTGCAGCACAACATGTTAAAGACGCAGTGTGATGGATTTGATGGCGCCTAGTGGCTCAGAGAGAACCCATTCACCTTAATCTTATGCACTGCTGTTTTTAGTTTATCTTCTATCATGCACTTAATGACGCTGACCCTCACCTTTAGCCATGCGATTCAGAACCATGTCAATCAGGATGTAAGTCCCAGTCCGGCCTGTGCCATCACTGTGGAAATGTCACAAAATACACTTTGGGAAAAATGCTGCATTTAGCTGTCATCTAGAGGAAGGTTATGGTTTTATATTGGTGCACTTCTGCTATAATTTCACTTTCCGCCTTTATTTTCTTTATTGATGTTAAAATAAAAACATTACCTGCAGTGCACGATAATCGGGCAGGATCGTCCTCTGTAGCATTTATTCACCTTCCTACAGTGAGAGATATGAGAGTTCTAGCGTTGAGAGCCTCAAAATAAAAATTGCATTTTTGATTTTTTTCACAGGTTTTTAAAAAATGAACAGCTTTAAACACGTAAATAAAATGCAAAAAAAATATATTTGTTTATCTCTTTATCTATTTTATAGACTTACAGACAGATAGATAGATAGATAGATAGATAGATAGATAGATAGATAGATAGATAGATGGATAGATTTCGGCGATGGACCTCCTGCTGCAGCCACATCAGTCCATGATCATTTTTGTGACTATGCAACTGGACCCAGACTACTAGCTGCAAACCACAAGAATGACACAGACAGATATGTTCCAAATTAAAACCAAGGGCCCCGCTGACCTCCATCACACAGGGTGGGAGAACAGGAATGGAGGAGGAACATAGCGAGGGGGGAGGGAAGGAAAGAGTGAAGGACAGGAGAGAGAAATACTGTCGCTTCATCATTTCTGGACATGAATGAATCCTCTGGACAGGTTTTGATCTGTGCAGAGGTCATACCTTCGGAAGTCCAACAGGGGGCGCGTGGCGGTGGGGATGCCCTGTGCCGGCCAGCTGAGGAAGTGGAACTGAGTGAGGGTCCTGGTCTCCTGCGTCTGCACGTTCTTCAGGTAGAAACTTCTCACCAGGAAGTCATTGCACCAGATGTGTTCCGACACCAGGTTCACCTGAGGAACGGACGTACGAGAGTAAACATATGAACATTTAGATGTGACACTTTCAAGAGCTACAGGAACCACAGGTGTGTTTTACTTAAAGGTACCTCATAGATGTGGTAGAGGGAGGAGCCTTCATCGGGCCAGTAGCGGTCACACTGCTTCTCTCCATCCTCCACCAAGGCGGTCATCATCACAATCACAGTGCAGCCATTCTCCCACACCATCTGCATATTTATTTAAATATTTGACTTTATTTGGAACTAGAACGGATTATGTTTAATACCCGAAAATAATAATGATAATAATGTTGAGAATTGAATAAAACATTTAGTCTTATAGAGCAGAAAATGGTGCAAACTGCTGCAAGAATGGAATGTATTTATCTTCTAAATTAAAAAGAAAATCTGATATTCATCTAATCTTATAGTGCCATCTAGTGGTACAAAATTATACCATAATGAAAAACAAAGAAATATTGTTTTTTATATTCTCTCATGGTAATATCTAAAAAAGGTAATTTTGGTAATAACAGCAGTTATTCAGCTATTCTGTGTGTATCTGACCTGCCAGAAGTCAGAGATGGTGTGTGACAGGGGCCCCTGGGTGGCGATGTAGGCCGGCATCCTCGGGTCATGCTCAATCTGAAGGGAGGAAAGTGTCAAAGGTCATACAGGGTCAGCACTTTCAAACAGGAGAAGCATCTGCATCCTTTCAACATTTCAGGGAGTTGCCCCGACATGGCGACTCTTTGAGAGGCGGGGTCTTACGATGGTGCTGGCGTTGATGTAGTCAGAGCGCGACGGGTTGATCTCTTTAAGTTTGACCCTCGAGTGGTCATCTGGGGAACGGCAAGGACAAAATCCCATAAACATCCACGGTATCCTCTTGTTATGTGTCTCATTTATTGTGTCAGTGATGGAGGGCGACTATGGAACTCACAGGGCACCGAGTCGGCACAGCGGTTCTTCTTGGCGTTGGCGTCACTTTGGGCGACAGAGACGGCGCTGGGCTCTGCTTGGTAGGAACACAGAGCCTCCCACTCCTTCATCAGACGGTCCTTGTTCCTCAGGTGGTCCTCCATGTAGGCCTTCAGGAAGAATGATGTTCATCATTAAGTCACATCACAGAATAGACACAGAATAGTCCGCCGCCTACTGACCAGTATCATGTGACCCGTGGATATGTCCATGTTGGCCTGCGCCGGCTCCTCGCACCACGATGGCGTGCTGCTGTGGGAGCTGGGACTGGGCTGCGCTCCGTCACTGAACTGGGACGACACGCTGCTCACCCTGGAGTCCGCACTGCCACCGCCCGCGGCTCCAGCCATCCCCGCTGCTCCACCAGCACCGGCTGCTCCTGCGCCTCCTCCTCCTCCTCCTCCTCCTCCTCTTCCTCCTCCTCCTCCCGCTCCTCCCACGGCGCCCAGGGCGGCGGCCTCCAAGCGTCCGAAGGCGCCTTTGGATGCCATGTGCTGGCGACACAGGTCCTGGTGAGACAGTTGTGCATGTGTTGTGTTGTTATGTTGAATTAGGCCCCAATCTAAGCTCCTGAAATCGATATTCCATTGATGTTCTGTTACTTTTGCTGCTTTTAATTATACATGTAACTTTTTAAAACTTAAAAAAAAAATAGACGAAAAAATATTTCAAATATTTAAAAACTGTGGACAGAAAAATATTACCTGGTACTCCTGGTGGGTAAAGGGGCCCCCTTCAGGTCCCAGGCCGAGCTTCTTGGCAGCGAGCCGGTGGGCGTGGTGGCGAAGGCAGGCGATGGTCATGGCCGCCACCAGGATGCTGCCGATGCAAGCCATGGCCACCAGTGTCGAAAACACCCAGCGGGAGCCAGCAGGCTGGACTCTGGTCGCCAGGGGCAACGCTTTCCCATCTTGCATCTGGGAGGAGAAGGCAGCAGAGGAGGACAAGAAATGAGCAATTATAAATTGAAATTTGGTTTTGGGGATTTGTGATAGGGGTGAGATTATGTTCCAACTCAGAAAGTAAATAGATAACTATATCTTTGAAATTAATTCAATAAATAATAGCAACAAACATACAAACATTGATAATAGTAATACACAATTCTGTGCACTCCTTCGGTTCCTTTTTCTTTCCTTCCGGTTTTCTGACACCTCCTCCCATTCTGTCCCTCCCCTGCAACCTCTTTACTCATTCTTTTCCTCCTCCTCCTCTTTCTCCTCCACCTCTTCTTTCTCCTCCTTCTCCCTCCTAAGTCTTTTCTTCTCATCGTCCTCAGATGGATTGTCTCTCTTGACCTTTTGGACCTCCTCCTTCCTCTGTGTGGGCCCCAGGAATGTGAGACGAGAGGGTCCCCTCTCTTTCTTTCTGTGTGTGTGTGTGTGTGTGTGTGTGTGTGTGTGTGTGTGTGTGTGTGTGTGTGTGTGTGTGTGTGTGTGTGTGTGTGTGTGTGAGTGTGAGTGTGAGCGTGTGGTATCTGACAGGTTCAAACTGAAAAGTCGTTGGGTAAAAACGGGTACTCCACCTGCTCTTCTGCAGGGGCCCCAGTGGGGTCCTGTGTGTGTGTAATAAAATGGAGGGCCATGTGGTTGATGTAAATAAGCATATTGAAAGATGCTTTGATTTATTTCTCTCTACTGTTCCTCTTTGTCTGGACTTCACTTGTATTGTCTTTAATTTACAGCCCTCTGATCCTCCTCTGACACCGCTGATTTATCGCTGTGCATAAAACAAGCGGGAAAAAACGGCTGTGAAGGAGCTTGAGAACATTTATAAGCAAAGGGAACTAGAGAGATAGTATTATATATGAAGTATTATATAACATAACAGGAGACAGTAACAGCTGGATACAATATACACAGCAACATAAGAGTAGCAGAACTGTTTCTTGGTTGTCATCTAATAATATGTAACTGAAATAAAGACAAGTACAACAATACTATGATTATTATGCAGTATAAAAAATAATATAGGAGGAGGGTGCAAAGGTCATAGCAACATACATGAAGAACATACATGATACTATTATGTACAGAACTTGATTAAAGTAACAGAGGAACATTCACAAAAAGTGTAAAGTACATCTCCAATAGTCTATAATAAAACAATTATTATTCATGCAATGGTTAAATTACAAACATCATTCTCTGAGAAGAGAAAATGAGAGTAAATGTATCTCAGTGGAAAGATAATAAATCAATACGGAATTTATTATTACTGATCGATTTGTTGATTCCATATCTTTACTCACCAAATGCTCGATGTACAGCTGCCTCTCCTAACATCATGCTGCTGCTACACTCACATGGATTCAGCAAAGAGTCAAGTCAGACTCAGGGTAAAAATGTACACTTCCGGGAGAAACTTTCAAAATAAAAGCATCACAATACACTGAGCTTTGCTCATAACAAAAAGATATTTAAAAAAAAAAGTATGGAACTTAAAATCCAACTGAAGTGTCAAACAACAGCACTAATTTGTCAAGCACCACTGGTCAGAGGAAACACTACAATGAAGTTTTATATTGAAATCACACCCACCTCTCCAACACCGCTCTGTAGCACATTCAGTCCCGTCTCAGACTCCAGGTGGGTCTTCTCTGCAACTGTGCAGGGGCAGAGAAAGGAGTCTGGTATGAAACGTAACCTTTCATTACAGGTTTGGTTTGTTGTACGTGTTAAAGTGTTGACCACATCCCAGCCACAGGTCCTGTACCTGCTGTCTTGGCCACGTCGGCAGCTGTCAGGTTCTTAGGGTTGGGCCTGATCCTGAAGGTGATGGCTGGTCCGACGACGCTGTGGAGAAACACACAGAAACAATATTCTATATTGAAAACTTGACCTTCATCTTACACACTAAACCTTTCATATACTCTACATAAAACATATATATTAATATCTACTTTGACAGTCCGTTACTTGTCTTTTGAATTTACTGAAAAAACAGTAAATAGGAGGCTATACTTCTGGAGGAGATTTATTCTTTGTTATCTGACTCTTCCCTGTAAACCGACAGGTCAAAGGTCAATGCATTGGAGGGCAAGCGACTGACTCAAGCAGGCGTAGGAGGAAGAAGGAGAATAGAAGCAGTGAATTACTTCCACAGAAACAACACGCACACAACTACAGCACTCTGCAGCTCCCGCCACATTTCACGTGTCATTTGGCGTCCGGCGTCTCCGAAAACAGCCTTAGGCGAAGCTTCGGTTTAATCCGGTCAAATAAAAACCAGCGATCCAGCAAACAAGTTCGGATAGGAAGGAGGTCCAGGCTTCAAGTGAGCAGGGTGGGTGGGATCAATATTGTCATGACATCGCCAGCGTCCTCACTCCTACCTGATGTTGATGATGGAGCCGGTGGAGAGGCCCATCCTCTCTGACAGTAACCTCAGCAGTCGCACCCCGTCATTCAGACTGAGGGGGCTGCAGTGACAAAACACATACATATTCATACCCCCCCCCCCACACACACACACACACACACACAAACAAACAAACAAACAACAATTACACTCATACAAACACACTGGTTCATTCAACAGAGGTGGAACCTAACAGAGCCTTTTCTGCTCCTGCTACTTCCCCTATTTCTATCCTCCTTCTTTCCTTTCCTTTCCAACTCCATGACATGGACATGAAAACAGAGAGATACCATTCATTAAATGACCATTCACTCCTTCATTCACAAACTTAGAGTGGAGCCACACGCAGTAAGGTCTCTGTACCTCTGGTTGGTGACGATATATCCATATTCCTCCATCTTGGCTGTGGGCTCTTTCTTCCCCACTGTGTCTGGGCCAGATGCTGCAGCAGGGGCCGTCTCTTTGTGGGGCCCCTCTGCTTTGGGGGACTTGACAGTGGCAGAAGGAAGCTTGGGGGCAGCCGTTTTGGAGCCCACCGAGCCATCTGTGATCTGGTGGATGAACATAAAGATGAAATAAGATAATAAGAAAAGTACATCAACTGGTAAAATGTGAAAACTATAAAGAAATAAGATAGAAACAGTCACCTTGTCTCCTGCCGCGTCATTTCCAAATTTGTCTGAATAGAAAACACAAAAATGACATGATAAACATTTTCCAGTCCATCACTGAAAAAATTCTAATTTCACTTTAATTAAACATTTTAAAATTAAACTTTGCCTTTGAGAATGTGTTTAACAACAGCACCATTAAAGGTGTAGTATTAAGTCATTTGCACACTAAATGGAGGTTGAAGATGGGTTTAATGTAGTCAGGTTTTCAGTGTTAAATGCAGGTTTCGAGAGCTGACATTAAAGATCATTAAAGATCCCCCCACCTCTGCGCAGCTTTAACAGCAGCAGTAAAGAGCAAAGTGATGACACCAATGATTGGTCAGTGAAATGAAATGACACAGACCTTTGCTTTGCTTTGGGGCATAGAAGTTGTCCATCTGCAGCTGCTTCAGAGCGGCCGGCACGTTGTCCTTCTGCTCAGGGGACAGGTCCTTCATATCCAGGCCGTAGTGATCGAGCAGCAGGGCCAGTCTCTGCAGGGACTGCTCTGTAAAACACACAGCAGCACGAAGAATTTTGAAGAGCTCACAGAATGCATTAGTGCATTTGACACCTAAATCAGATTTTCTTACCATAATTTATTCAGAAAAACAGTCTTGATATCATACCAAAGATGCAAATTGATAGAAAGTGCTGGTCTTGCCATGCTATAATACCACTTTTTTACCACTAGAGTGAGTCATGAGCCACAGTTTCAAGGTACAAGCAGGTAATAAATGACACTAGGTCAAAGTCACAATTGGCCCCTTTAAAGTTGTAAAGTTGTGTAATGGTGCTATTCTGCATTTTCTCCCCGCGCTCACCATCCAGTCCAGAGAGGGCGCTGTAATCCTCCTGTGCCTTCTTGTCCGCCCGCTCCTGCTCTTGCTGCTGCTGCTGCTGCTGCTGCTGCTGCTGCTGCTGCTGCTGCTTCTTACTGAGCTGCGACATCTGGGAAACGTAGTCCTCGCCATAATCCAGGGGGAAGTCCAACTCTGGGAAGAAGGAGGAGGAAGAGGAGGAGGATGCTGCTGCCCTGTCGCGGGAGAGGGGCTGCATGGGGGAGGATGAGGAGGATGAGGACGAGGAGGGAGAGGAAGGGGAAGTGAGGTAAAAGGACAACAGGTCCTCGAGAAGCTGGCGGTCCTGGTCCAGGGGGTTTGCGCGGGATCTGGAGCGGGAGGCGAGGAGTGGGAATGCTGGGTTATCGTCCAGAGAGTTGAGGGAGCGCTCCTCCTCCTCTTGGTATCCATACTGCTGCTGCAAACGCAAAGGAAACAAGTAGGATTTTTTTTTAACATTAGGGGGCAGTATAAACCCAGGACACATCTCTTTCAAATAATAGATGTGTGTTTCAACTTTAGTATTTGGGCTCCACTGCCTCCTGAGGGAAATAAGCAGCTGGGTGACTGATAAATGATCTGCTGTGTCTGGCTCAGTCTCTGGTTTGCTGCTTGTCTCTGGAACTGAAAGTCGCTTGTCGCTGCAGATTCTGGGATGGAGGCAAAACATTCAAACAAGAGCACAACCTCCAAGGTTTTAACAAATGTCTCCTACACGCTTCGAAAAGCATCCTTCACCCACCTGGCGGTAGGTGTACGGGTCCAGCAGGGGCGTCTGCATGTGCACAGAGGAGCGGGGGGGATCCATGATCATGTAATCCACAAACTGTTGCATCATCTCGGGGTCGACTCCTTCCCCCAGCCCCTGATCCCTCTGCTGAGAGGGGCCCGAGAGTCTCGAGGGCCTGGGAGATCAAAGGAGCATCTTAAATCTGAAGACATTTTATGCACGGAAGAGACATCGTATGTTTCCCTTACTGTTTGGACAACCTCTCCTTAAGTTTTGAGGAGGAAAGAACGGTGGGAACATGACTCAGCTCTCTGCTGATGACGGCCTGTGTGACGTCATCCCTCCATGTCAGACCTGAGCAATCAGAGGGCGCCAGACATGTCAGTCAATCAGACAATTTCTGCCTCAAGTCTAAGTGAAAAAGAAGACGGAGACTCACCCTGCAGCATCAGCTCTTTGAGGACTTCCTGCAGCTTGTGCAGGATGGGGACAGACACCTGGTACTGGACGGGCTCCTGGTTTGGGGCCTGGCACTGTCCGAACAAACCATCTGCACAACAAGGCATGAGATGGAGACATCAGCACTCTGGAGGAAACGCAGCTGTGGTTAAAGATCACTCCTGAATGTTTAAAGGGCAAACGTGAAAGAGACATTAAAATGAATCTAATTTCATGTAGTAGTAGTATCCTTCCATATACAACGTATTGATTTACTTTAATGGACAAAAGTAATTTATAGTAAAATGTCAAAACAAATCTAAAAATATCAGTTATATTCGAGGTGTAGGGTGTTGAATGTGGAAATTTCTATCGGCAGAAATTAAAGCTATAATTATGATTATGTTTTAATTTATGCAGCGGCCCTTTCTCCATGCTTTTACAATAAATGGAAAAAAATGCTACATGCTGTACCTTTAAATAGCACTAAGAAAATGGCAAGAGTACGTTGCTTTCTTTCTCTGTAGGATTCTAGCAGTGTTGTCTGTTCAAGGCATGAACATTAAATAGACCACGTCATCATCATTGCGTCTGTTTACCCTATCGCCTGGTGCCTGTTATCTCCTGTTTCTGTCCCTGGGCCACAACCATTAATACAATGACTGTGCGATGACACTAGACAATTCAAATGAGTCACTCTATGAATATTAATACAAACCATTGCTGCTTGTTTGCAGAAATCTCTTAATATAGTTTGAGTTGATTGAGGAAAACGGAAATTAAAGGTCCAGTGTGCATGACTATAGGAAATTATTCTGATGGCAATATATGTAATAATGATACATTTTCATGAGCGTATAATCACCTGGATATATAAATTGATGTTTTCATTATCTTGGAATGAGCCTTTTAATTTGAGGGGCACCATGTTTCTGATCCTCTGTTAGAACCAGAAGCATGAAGAAGGATAACAAGTGGACACATGTATGCAGAATATATACAGAAAAAACATATGCGCAACTCTATGCATAAAAACACACACAAGTGCCTGTGTACACACATGAAGTACTGAGAGAGAATGTGTGTGTGTGTTCGTGGGCTGTGGTGAGTCATCACCTGTCTCCCTCCAGCTCTCGTTGAACTCACACACACACACGCGCACACACACGAGGGAGACACACAGTCGTCAGGCAAGTGATGTCACTGTTGTCATAGAGACGGCCGGGGATGAGCCGCGATTGGTTGAGAGCAGCTGATGGAGGGAGACCTTGTTTACGTTCCATTCTCACACTTTTTCTCCCTGAACTCTCGTTGTTGCGCGGCCCATCCCTTTCTCTTCCCGCCAGTTAATCAATGCCTCTTTCTCCCCAGCTTCCTCCATCACACACACACACACACACACATTAGCACCGTCACTCACACACACTCAAATGACGTCTCTTACTAAACACTCTGAGGAGAATAGAACTAACATCGGCTGAATTCAAATCACCTCGTCAGTAGTATATACAACAGATTACAGGGTTTCAAATCAAGTCTGGAATAGAAATCTCAAATATTCACAACCGTCAAATGTCTTAGATCCAATCCAAAAGAGCACAGTGTTCTAGATTAAAAATGGTTATAGGTTGAGTGTGTAAAATTGAGTCACATCTAGATGATAAAATTGGGAATACAACCTGCAACTGTCTGTGTTACATTCCATTGCACTCATCTCTTAAAATTGGCTTTGAATTCCCTTTATGTTGCTGCCATCAGAATCAAGGGACACAGAGGAAGCACACAGCTATCAATAATGCAGCCTGACACACACACACACACACACACACACACACACACACACACAAGTATGCATCTCTCGCAACGACATCGCCATCACCTCTGAGCAAGCAGGCAGGAAGTCAGAAACCCGCTGAGGGATTATAGACCGTAACGGCAGCTGTGACTATTAAGCAGCTCCGGCCTGTTTGATGGACAGACGACACGACAGAGCGTCCTGAAGTGCGCCACTGCATCTGCAGCCCGCTGGGATCGCCACTCCATTCTGGTTGGCTTTGGAATTCTCCACACGTTGCATTCAGGGCACAGTAAACATGAACTGTCGGAGGGGAATGTTTCCATATCAGGCACGGAAGAGCCGTTCGATGTATATGCCTTAGCATCAGCTTTATCTTTAAAGGGCCACTTCACTCAAACAGAATGAACATGGTATTGCTGGAATTTGCTTTCATATGTGTCAGTTTACTTGGTGACGACTCACCTTCATTGCACAGCTGATCTCTGGCACAGAGCTTCTTCTCGAACAGGCAACCTGCAGACAAAGCAAAAACTGTTTTATTTTGATTAGATTAAATAACCCTACTATTTGCTGCTAGAACAATATTGTGGCCTTTAGGTAATGGATGGATGGATTTTGAATGTGGTCACATTCATGGCTGTGGGCCATAAACTGGACATAAAGATGAACAACATGACAACTCCCACATCGTAAAAATAAAGCATCTCAATTGCTACCTAGTGGTTGGCTGCAGTGTTGGCCATGGATACCATACCCTCCATGTTGTCGGATGGGGCAGATTTCAAATATAATTAAAGTTAATATTTGTTATGTTGCGTCTCCATTTTTTTCAGCAGGAGGAGGTGGAAAGAAGTGTCATCCATCATTCTATAGGTCTGAGGTCTGTGGGATAGACATGGAAATAACTGTAACTAAATCGTACGCGCAGCACCTTCAATGAGGTATTGCCACTCCGCTTCTCCGTAAATCAAATCTCATGAAAACAAAAGTAAAATCCATACAAATTGATTTAATTAGGGGAACACTCGCATGTCAGCCTTGAGTTGCTAGGTGTCTCTGAAAGTGCGTGTGAGTGTGTGTGTGTGTGTGTGTGTATGTCCATGTGTGTTACCATTGACCTTTTCCAGGATGCTAATCTGTTGTGAGGCAGTAAAGAGCAGCAGATGTGAAGGCCGCTCGCTTTCTTTTCTGTTTGTTTACACCTGTTTGCGTAAGGTTTTCATTAAGGATTTATATAATCCTGCTTTATTCACACGTCCTGAGATAACTTCACAACACACACAGCCCTTACTACTCTTATATCCCCGACACCTCCATTCACCACGTCCCCATCACCCTCTCCTCTGATTCAGCCAAACACTGAATGAATGAGGAGGCTTTCTCCTCCGCAGCCTTCATGTGAAACTTTTGATCGATTTCTTCCCCCCCCCCTCTCCTTCAGCCCCGTCGCTCACTGATGTTTTTTTCCCTGGCGGCTGAAAATCTATAAACAGACAGACGGAGTATCGACTACATGACAGACTGACTGCGCTGCATCTATCAGAGAAGGGAATCTCCGTTAAAGCAGAGAGAGCCGAGACACTGCTAAACATGGAGGAGAGATTCTCCTCACATCTTTCCGTCGCCGCCTCCATCCAAACTCCACATGATGACTAATCCCTGCTCTGTCCTCTCTCCTCTGCTCCACCCACCCACGCACCCCCCCCCTCTTTATCTCTCTGTCCCTGTCCTCGCCTCTCCCCGCTCTCCGTCCAACCGTCTGCTCCCAGGAGATCTTGATGAGCTCGTCATGCTGCCTGTCCATCGCTGTCACCTGTACACTCCATCATCTCTCTATTACACAACCTCATCCACTCACTGGCGTGTGATTGGATTTCTAACGAGTGAAAGCAGGTTGATAGATGCAATGTGGAGCCTCCTGAATTCGACCTTATTTGCACCTGATCTGAAAATGGAGAATGCCTCATGTGAAGATCTACGGATCAAACATGGCAGCTGTTGCAGCCCTCAAACCCATTGTTATGCAGATTTATGTAAACCACAGGGACCTCAGGTGACAAACCCTGACACCTGCACATTGAAATGATTCTTACCCGCGTACTTTTCATATCAGTGGTGGAAAAACGTCAGCATCACATCAATTACATTACAAGTAAACCTCTTTGTATCGCTTGTTCATTTTGGATTGGTTATCACTAAAGGTACGGTGTGAAGGATTTATGGACATCTAGTGGTGATGCTGCATGTTACAGGTGAATTCTCTGGGCACCAGACTATTACAAATGAAACGACAGATCAAAATCAGTTATCGTTAAACTCAACAATGTTTAGTTAGGTTATTCTGGGCTACTGTGAAAACATGGCAGCCTCCGTAGAGTGGACCCACTCCTGATGTAAATAATACATTATAATAATAATAATAATTTTCCGAGGCAGCGGCACACTCCTCTGATTCCTGCCAAGGGACGTGTGACAGACAAACGCGAAACAAGCGCACCCCTGACAATCGAGTCAATTCCACTCGACACAGAGCATGAGAACAAAATGGTGGTGCTGGTGGTGGCGGGCTGTGTGATGGAGGAGCGGGCGAGCCACATGGCGTCTCTGCACAGAGCCTCCTCGCTCTAATTGGTTTCATCTGAAGAGAGATTTCTGTTTGCGAGACGACGGGAGAGAAGCCGGAGGAGTTTCCCCTAGAGATACATTCAGACGTGCGCCTCCGCCTGAGGTCTCATCTATGATTGTGTCATTCAGTGAATCCAACAGAGGAGACGTCTGCTTCAGTTGAAAATCTCCTGTTTACTCTCATTTAGTCTAAACAAGCCTTTCTACACACTTTGTTTATTGTGAACACACAAATATATCAATGTGCAATCATTATTTCTCTTTTGTAATAATTGGCTCTAAGTGAACGTTCTGGTATGGTTGACTAATCATACACTAATTACTGATATTGATATTTTCCAGCTCGCACTAAAACTAAGATGAAAACAGAAGGTTAAAGGTGCAGTGTGTAAGATTTAAGTGGAATTATTCCCATTTTTATTAGGAGGAATGGGACAGAACATAATTGTAATGAGGTTTTCATAAGTGTAGAATCACCTGAATATACAGTTTGTATTTGTTCCTTTATATTTACATTAAGAGGAATTCCTCTCTACGGAGGTAGCCATATTTCTACTGTAGCCCGGAACGGACAAAATGACATTAAAGCTCAAACTTTTGAGCTTTAATGTGATCGAACTCTAACAAAGGAAAGTTGAAATCACGTATAATCAACATTTTGCCACTAGCTAAATCCCATGCATTGTACCTTTAAGTTTGGACAGAGTATCAGTTTCATTCGCTTCTTTCTTTCTTTGACACATGACCAACACGAAGGCTGAACTTCCCGCCTGCCATCATGACCATCACGGTCACCGTGCTTTGCTTTTATCATCCATTAACTGCCTGTCAGATTGGATTCAGAGTAGTTTTCATAATGGCGCTTCTGGCATTTGTGGTGGCTGCTGCCCTGAGTGTGAGTTCGCCCTCTGTTCCGCAACCTGCCAGAGGACATTTAAAGTGGAGTGATTCAGCCTGGATGGAACAGCTGGGACAAAGTTCTGTCTTTTTTTAACATGTGTCTAACCAGTGTGTGTATCGCTGCCATTTTTTCCAGAAACACTGAGTCATACTGATTATAAGTACCTTCATTACCATAAATTTACACTTCCACACTTATTGTAGAATTCTACTCATGACTCAGTCCCAAATGCTGCTCTATAGCCTCACTAGACCACTGAATGTGGATTCATCCGCTGCTAAAAGTAGATCCCTGCATATGCTTGCTTCTCTTTAATGTTTCTTAAACACAACAACATCTGGTTTCCATGATAAGAGAAACATTATTTTATTTTCATCTGGGTTTGTTTGATAGAAGGATTATGCAAAAACTACAGCTGAGAAAGAAGCTTTGTAGAAGCAGGCAGTTTGGCAATTCACTTGTTTGTGGGTCCAGATCAGTGGTGGGCGGATACTGGAATTGTGACATGATATCTTTGAACTGCTTGTTCCTTTTCCCTTGATAATTTATTGTAATGATTAAAGAAAACTATAATAGTTCTAATATTTGGAGAATTGATATCTGTGAAATGTTGTGCAGGTCTATTAAATTCAAAGGACCATTGTGAAAGATTTAAGTGATTTTTCCCATGTCTACCGGAAATGGAAAATATAATAATGATACATGATTTTGATTATATGTTTATTCACATTAAATGTTATTCTTTTCTTTACCCCAGAATGAGCATTTCTTCCCACAGAGGCCTCCATGTTGAACCACCAAGTTTTTACTGAAGCCCAGAATAGACTAAGCACCTTTGGGTTTTAATTACATGTACATGGGAAGTCAGCTACAGCATGCAACTTCACCAGTTGGTGTCACTAAATCCAACTCTCTGTATCTTTAAATGAGGCTGAAACCGTCCATAAACTATCAGTATGAGCTTTTTTACCACCACTATTAACTCAAATATTGAAACTACAGATCTGTGATTACCTGTCTCCAGCGCTGAAACGATTAATCGACTCTAATTGATTATAAACTTATTCAATTGCTGATTATTGAATAATCGAATCTTTAAAGGTGCAGTGTGTAAGGTTTAGTGACATATCCTGGAGAAGTTGTATATTGTATCCATCACCTCACCCTTCCCATTTGAACATGTAGAAGAACCTATGGTAGCCCTCAGCTGTCATTAAAGCTCAAAAGATGCTTATTACATCCAATCTGGGCGACTGTGAAAACATGGCAGGCCCTATAGGGTGGTATATGCCTGTATACATTAAAGGGCTCATTTTAAGGTATTTCAAAAAGCAAGTCATGCATTGGGGTGATTATACATTTGTAAAATCGGCTTTATATAATTGTTTTGTGATTCTATTTCTATGGATAGAAGTGACAAAAAGCGACCAAAATGTTACACACTGCGCCTTTAATGCATGTTTGCCTCTGTGGGTTAAGGAACTGACGTGACATTCGTTACTTCTCAGTCATGAGATGCGCGCACACGCACACACACACACACACACACAAACACACAAACACACACACACACACACACACACACACACACACACACTTGCTTCCCAGCGATGGTGTCTGTAGGCCGACTGGACATGAAAATAGCAGGTGATAAGTCATATGATGATCATGTCATTTTCATCCAAGTCTTTTCCACATTTGTAAAAATGTTTGCCCATTCAAATAATAATTTAATCGAATCTAAGCAAATAATCAATAGATTAATCGATTACAAAAATAATCGATATTGCTGCAGCTCTGTCTCTGTAGCAGCCATTACAGAAGAGAACTGGCAGGACTGATGAAGTTTTCATCATTCTGGACATCATATCCCAGACTTGGAAGCCTCTGCAGCGGCTGAGGTGGAGGGATGGTTGGAGGGCACAGGGAGGATTTGATGTATTTGATATTCTCGGGCTGTGTGGCTGTCCATGGTGCTGAAATGCTGCACCGTGTTAAGTGCATGAGAGGAGTAGGAGGCCACAGTAATTACTCTGAGCAGACAGAGCCGAGAGGTCAAATATGAGTCACGGCGGCGAGCATGATGTCCCATAATGCACCTTTGATATTCAGGAAGTTGATGGAGGACTTGGATTGTAAAGAGCTGACATCAACCACATCGCTTCCATTTTACTGCTAAATTCACACAATAATCTCCACAATCACACACACAGCACGTGCTCTCTAAGATTTTCGACCACAAGTCAATAATCCACTCAGTGACTTGATGATACTCTATAATATCTATAATCTGTGAAATTAGATCTGAGCAGGCAAAAGCACAAAAGGCTCTGAACAAACTGATATAGCTGATGGAGGTTGTGATAGATCTCATATAACATCAAATGTTTGTATTATAGTTTATGTAGCTGATACAGATGAATGTGCTTCACACACATGCACGCACACACACAGACACACACACTCAGACCTGCAGCTCTAGCTTCTTCACACAATTCCCTCTGTGACACCATGACAGGACACTTAGGGGAGGATTTCCCTTCATGTAAAGCTCAGAGAAAAGGTGCAGAATATCCCCTTAGCAGATGTCACTGTCACTTTCACAGCAGTATTCCTCTAAGCAACATGTATCTCCAGTGCTCACAAGATTGTAATATCAATATTTCCCAACTGACTTGTGTCAGTCCTCTCTACTCAAAGTATTTCGATTATTATTTGGATTTCACTTTGACATTCCAACAAACAATGTGTAAATAAAGGACTGCATCTTTATTTACATTTATCTCATACACTCTGACTCCATAGATCTGGATTTATGGTACATGTATGGGAGTTATTACATGTTAAAAGAGCTAAAGAAAAACCCTTTATTGGTCATGTGATCACTATACAACACTGAATTTGTCCTACACAGATTTTAATTATATAGACTCTTAAAAACACAATGTTCTTTTTATAGTCATTATATAATTCGTCATCTAAGGTTTGAACATGATCATGTTTACGTTTCGTGGTTACACCTTTAGAGGCGTCTTTTCTCTTTTAGATCTTGTTATTATCATTATCACCATCATCATCGATGATGTTGCTGTGTCATATATTGCAGTGGGGCCAGAGTAGATGATGCTCAGAGGGGTGATGTTGCACACTCAGGTTACAATAAATAAAGATAATGGATATTGACTGTTGGCCGCATGCAGATGCAGACTTCAATCCAAACAAACAAAACCATTCAACCCCCCCCTCTCTCTCTCTCTCTCTTTCCCTCCCCCCCTCTCTCTCCTGCTGTTTGTTGCACAGAGTATGATTCATACAAGCAGAGACAGTACATTTGCGTCAGTGGTACAATTTAGCGCAAAGGATGGGGGAGAAAGAGGGTTGATGTGCATTTGCTGTAAAGAAATTAATATCAATCAATTTCACAGGTGAAAAACTACTTGTAGAATTGTTATCTGATTATTTTGGAGGAATAAAAAGTCATGCAGGATGATTGATGGTGAGGAAACAACTATTGATTGAAATGAAAATGTCGAAAAGTATGTGCAAAAAGTGCGTAAAAAGTATAAAAGTGCGCAGTTGTAAGCGAAGAAGTCTTGACGCACCGCATCCACGTCCGCGTCGATGGATGGATGAGACATTCGGGGTAAGTCTTACCGTGTCGGGCGGCCGCGCACAGGCGGCAGGAGGCGGTAAGGAGGAGGCACAGAGCCGCCCAGAGCCGCGGGGACCTCATGGTACATCCAGCATCCACCGGAGCGAGGAGGAGGTGGAGCAGGTGGAGGAGGTGGAGGATGGCACAGCCGCCTCTGCTGCTGTTGCTGCTCCCGCACTTCAGCAGCTCCCCATCAGAGATGAGAGGCTTCTTCTCCCTCTGCTGCTGCCGCTGCTGCTACTGAGGTTGCACGCCGCTAGGGGGAGCGTGCACGAGCTTGTGCGTGACAGGGGGGAGGAGGGGAGAGGGGCATCACACTGCAAGAAATGAAGCAAAATCTCTACTTAGTTACTATCGTTCAAGTTTCTTCCAAATCAACATTTCGGTGAATTATAAGGAATCATACTTTATATTTTTGTTTTTATTTTTAAAGGGGCAGTGTGTAAGATTTTGGTGAATGTGACCCCGAGGTAGAACTGGAATATATATCATTTCATCTGCAATATGCAACTTCCCCACCAGATCTCACTAAATCCTTCACACTGTGCCTTCAATGTTTGCTGTGTATCCAATATCAACAACTAGATTATGATACCAAAATCAAGACTGTGATATGAATATATCAGTCATTTTCTGCAGATTGTACCTTGAATATCCCAGCACAGAAACATGCACAATGATAATAATGAACTGCCTCTCCATAACTTTGCATATTACTGTCACTATGTACCAATTAGTGCCCCCCAGTGGTCAAAATATATTATCAATATATGATAAAAGCAATATGTAGATTTAGGTAATAACACACATCAACACCTGGATAATTATCTTATATTGCATTATTGTCAACAGAAATGGAAACAATATTCCCCTTACTTCACCTTTAAATTGGTCTCTCTTTAGACAGACATACCACAAAAACATGAGATTTTAATCTGTACTGATTTGAAGATTGTAATTCATCACCAAGCTATAGTTTGTCACTTGCATGTGAGATAAAGCTTAACCAGCCTATCAGCATCACCCTCAGGCTGCTGTGCAGAAAGTGATTTGCATATTTATGATTTTTCTAATATGCACATCTGATGCACAGTATGAATACACACAATGGAGGCAACTGGGAGGCTCTGTAATCAGATTAGTGTCAGTTTTCCCTTTTTTCTGGTACTACAAAATACCAGTACTGCAGCAAACTAACATTATTAATGTAAACATAAGAGTAATGAATAAACAAACCTCACAGTAAAGGCTACATGTCTTTCCCTGTTATTTTTTCCAGTGCTGTCGTTTTTGTCTTTAGCTGCATCACAATGTGGCAGCCGAGGTTGGTCTCCCTCTGCCAACAACCTGACCCGACACTTGGCAGAGCCGCACATCTGGCTCCTCTCCGTGCTTTAATAAACTTGGGGAGGTGAAATGAGATTAGAGCTTCCATCTCCTGCTCCTATATTCACCATCACCAGCCGTGTATTCACCCATTCATCTCTGCTTTGTTTTGTCAGACAAAGGAAAAAAATGCAAAAAAACAAAGACCTTATTGAACACATTTATTCCATAGTAGAGATTTAGAAGTGCATGTGTATTTGTTTTGTTTTAATACACAGGTGGACTTGTCATTGTTAACACCAACAGTGCGATTTGAGTGCATCACCATCTGTCTGAAAATCAGAAGTGATTACTTTTCTCATCCTTCCTGGCTCTAATCAATGAGCAGTTTGCTCCTCACTCTAGGGAAGTGCTGGAAGAATCCCTGCAGGGAGGAGGAAGCAGACAGCAGGTTTGATCATTAAAAGAGAGAGAAAGGATTATACGTCTTATATCTGCAGATGGTGAAGTCAGTCAAAATAGATGAATATTTATGACTGGAGGTTTCCAAAACATGTATCTGGTGGAAGTTGGTTTATTTTTACAGGATGTGTTTGTTTACCTCAAAGAGGAGGATGCTCTGCAGGACACTAGAGGTGCAGCACATCTCTCTGATGGAATGCATGGAGAGCTGCGGACCCCCGATGTCCACCACAGGGATGCCGAGGCGAGCGGCCAGGATCGGCCCGATGGTGGTTCCGCAAGGGCTGTCGTTACGGACCATCACATCCTACACAACAGCAGGGTCGAACATTTAGAGATAGAATGACTCAATTGCACAGATGACATGTGCTTCCCTTGCGGCCTCAAGGTGGCAACACAGAGAGGAGATCACAAGAATCAACAGTAGATGAAGACATAGCACAGGTCTTCCTGTGAATTTCCTGACGCTGCCGGTTCTAGATACAAAACAGATTCATGCAGAAGATGCAGGTCTTGTGTGAAGATCAGTGTTTGCGCAGTCACTGTTTTTTCCTGTCCCCAAGTCCCCTTTTCTCCTCTCCTTTATCTCTGCGTCATCATAAAGCAGTTCAGTACGTTGCTAGGAGATCTGCCCCCGAGTGTCTCCAGACAAAGGAATAAAAAAAAGCTGCCAATCTACCATTTAAAAACAATTAATCTACAATCACATATAAAACACACACACACACCCACACACACAAAGATACCTGCAGGGGGACGTCAACACAACTTGCAATCTCTCTGACAACAGAGGCGGTGACAGCCGTGCTGGCGTAACGCTGGTTGCTGTTGAACTTGATCACAGGGCCCTGAAAGAACAGCTGTGTTACTGCACAGTGTTTTCTATCATGTGATTCAGCTCCAGGATCTAAAAACAACATCTAATTCACCTTGTGGAAAGCAGGGCGGTGGTTTTCTTCATGCTTTTCCCTGAGAAGACAAATTGAAAGTGTGATGTGGTTTTAGGGATTACGTTTCGGATCTGAAAACTCACTCAGTTACCAGAAAAAGTCAAAGATAAAGTAAATAATATGATATGTGTGTAAATCGGATTGAATGGCAATGCCAGTTATTGTGGTGCTGGCAGTGCTGGGTGTTGTAGCACTGATACTGACGCGTAGTTGGGGTGCAGGGCGTGAGCCATGTCCGCACTAATCATGAAGGAGAGTGGCGCCGCCTGCTGGAAAGCGGTGAGGTTGGATGGGCAGGAGGCGAGGCGGGTGAGGATGAGCTCTGTCAGGTTGGACTGGGCACCCTGAGCACTCTCTGACCCCACCTAGTGGAGAGACAACATTACTTGACTCTTTTGAGAAAATGGCATTTTATCAAAACTAAAAAGGTCCAGTGGCTAAGATTTAGGAGGAATGTTTCAGAGAACTGAATCCAGTGTTTTGAGTAGCTCACGCAGTGACAGCAATGACGGAAACAACAAGCAACAAGTACAGGTGTTGTTATTGACAACTACGTCATCATCTCCTCACCTCCTCGTTGTCGTAAAGAGTGATCATGCGGACATTGGGATCAGTGGCCAGAGAGTCTCCAGAGCAGGACTGCACCAGAGCCTGAGAGCAAAAAAAGACTTGTTACACATGGTGGCACTCTCCAATTGTTTACCTGAAATCTGCTAAAGGGATTAAAATAAATGTTTGTGTTGAAAAGCAAAAGGACAGTAGATTCATATGTTCACACTGCAGATGATGAGACGGGGTGTAGGTGCGGCGTATGACCTGCAGGGCGCAGTAGCAGCTGTGCAGGTTGTCGAGTCGAGGGGAGTAAATGAACTCTTCATACACTCCTCCCAGGGCCTGAAGGGTTGAAATACAGAATATGTCTCATTGCTAATGATCATTACATATTATTATCATCAACACAATAAGTATGAAGACCTGTAATAATAGAGTCATTTTCTTTGTTACATTTCTGTGCAAGCGCTTGGGATTTCACTGCTTGCCTGACATCACTGTTGCTTGAGGGTGAATGTGAAGTTTATTGGTAGAGACAGAGGTCAATAGTTTACGTGTCTGAGACTCACCCCCGGCTGAGTGTCAGCCAGACATAGCTCAAAGTCCAGCAGGGCTGCGGGCTCCACGCCAAGCTCAGAGCACAGCACCTTCACCAGCGCCGGGTGGTGTTTGTCGGCCTGAGGGAGGTATGAGGATACGATATATCATCTGGTGTATTTCAGTACATTTCATTTCCTCAGTTTGTTTGACAATTGCAGCAAACACAAAAGGATCTTTACTTTGTAGTTTATTCAAGAGCTCAACACAAAAATCCAGAAGACGTGAAAACCACAGGCCAATATAGTTTTACCGTGGTGGCAGCAGAGCAGATGTCTCCAAGGGACACACATCCTGTCTCCAGCTCCTCCTGCACAGCAGTGGCAAGGATGGGCACGCTGAGACACAGACATACACACACAGCAGCAAAGTAAAAAAATCAATAAAACTACAGATAGCCCCTTTATAGGCAACAAAATAATAATGCCTTGGTACTCACAGGTGGTTCTCCTTGTTGGGGCCAAAGGAGTCGTTGATGTCTCGCTGCAGGTGGATGGCCAGGTGGGGGATCCTGAGCAGAGGCCTGGTGACATGGACCAGCCGATTCACCAGCTTGTCCTCACTCTAGAGGCAGGGAGAGGAGGTAGAATATATTCTATTTCATTGCTAAGTATTTCATACAAATACAAGAGTCTAATAAAGAAATATTCCTGGTACCTTGACGATAACACGTCCAGCGACGGTCAAGTCTCGGTCAAACCAAGTGTTCCAGATGCCTCCGCCGTAACACTCCACGCCGACCTGTAGACAACCGCTCTTCGTCTTCTTAGACCTCGTCTTCACCTGGGGGACAGAAAAGAACAACCTCAGAAGCTGATAAAGAAACACCATGCAGTTGTTTAGAATCTTTTTCAGTGAATTAATACATTCGATTTGGCATCTTAAGGGGCTGAAAATTAAATTCTGTAAAGGTCAGGGTGTGATGTGGCAGCCAGGTGTGCATGGGCTCTCACTCTAAGACAGGGGCTGTCTGTGTGGGCTCCGATCATAGAGAAACCGTTTCCTGGCAGGTAGCGTCCACCCACAGCGAAGGCGATGAGACAGGAGTAGTTCCTGGTCACAAAATACTACAGAGAAATGTCGAACGTTGGAGGTGGCAAGAACATTCTCATTTTGGATCATTCTCCTATTTTCATGATAACATATTAAGTTCAGTCTAGTCTAGACTGACGGACCTTATTCAACGGTTTGATGTCCCATTGCTCCGCCTCCTTCAGCTCGATGAATCCCGCCTCCAGCAGATGCCGCTTGCATTCATGCACCACTGCAAAGAGGCAAAGGCAAAGAGGAAGTAAAGCTCCATTTTTCTATCAGTGACAGTCCACTGTCCTCCACACTGACGTTTATTGGGTTTGGTTTCAGACGGAGTGATTTTTCATGGAGGCTGAAATGAGTTTTCCCAGTTGGGCTACGTGACATTAAAGAGGGATTTAATCTGGTTAATATTTTACATGACTTTTCAGCTTTTCAGCACAGACGATGATCAGGTCTGAGGTCTGTCTGCAGAAGCATTTACAAACTACTTCTGTATCAAGTTCATTTTCAATGACTTCAGCTCAGAGTACAAATGAGAGATACGATGAATATATCTATCGTATCTTATCTAACAAAAACAGACCTTTAACCTGCTGACACAAACAAAACAGTCATTTACAGGTACGACAAAATCACATTCGCATCTTTACATCAATCATTTTACCTTGTCTATTGTTTTTGAATGTCAATTTGATTTTAATATCAAATGTTCTTATTTATGTCTATAAAAAGTACTAATTGTAAATTGGATAAATGATCATTACAACACTGAATAATTATGTTTTGTATAGATATGAAACATATGACGATACTACAGAATGTAATTATAATAATTAACACAGTAAAAGGTGTAAAGAATATACGCACTGATTAAAGGGCAACACTATTGCAAATTCATAAATGTGTGTCATTGACTGGAATCCTGCAATATCAAAGATTAAACCCGCAGGTTTTCAGACTTTACCGTGATATGGGGACGCCCCCTTGTTGACAAACTGTAGAAACTCTTTGGCAGCGGACTGCACGGCATCCTTGGAAAGTTTCATCGTCGAAAACTGAAGAAAATTCAAGCAAAATACAATAAAAAGTGAGAAACAGTTCCCAGAATGAGACAGAAGACCTAGCGCCTCACTGCTAATCGTTAACTAGTTCCAACTTCGGACGGAGGTGTGTACCTGAAGGCTTTCCGACCACTTTTCGCCAAGCCAGACACCAAAACAAAGTGAACGATGAATTAAAATTATAATTACAAATGTCGATATACTCTACGCACTAACTATTTTAAAAACTCTTAACTGTCTGTTCTAGTATGATATTGTCCGGTAAAGGAAGCACTAGCTTTTAGCTGTTTGCGCCTTGCCTTTTCTAGTTCTTCTTCGCTCCTCTTCCTGTGCGGCCCAAACTCAAAGCAGGACTAACACAGGGAGCACCAGATGCACACACCACATATAACGATGTTTTATGGCACTGACCTGCGATATTACTGAGAGTCTCAAAGTCCGAGGTGCATCAAAAAGGAAAAGTGAAGACGACCCGGTGCGGATCATTTGACAGGAGTCGAGACGGACAGTTTTCCCTCCATGCGGAACTACAGTGACACCCAGCGGCCAGGCGGTGTATGATGACACATGATGAATCTTCCAAATGTTTTGCATAAAATTACTTCCTGAAACATCATTACCGAATCATTTTGATCAGAAATTCTAATTCATACTCAACGACACATTATTTCCTTCATAAATTACATTTAGGTGTGTTGTTTCAAGCACTTTATACCAAAAAGTCCAATATTATTATGTTTTTATGTGTAACTTGTATAAATCCCTCACATTATGAAGTCTATTTATCATTCTTAAAATTTAGTTAGATTTTCTGTTACTCACTTATTTTACCTTATTTTTGTTTTCTGAATAAGTCACTGGCTGCTCCTAATAATCCATGACAATAGTGATGATGATGATGATGATGATGATGATGATGATTATAATGATGATGCCAGAAACTGAAATATCACTGGGGCAAAATATTGTATTTATTTGTTTTTATTCTATTTCCAGCCGTCTCTTTCTCACTAACTTGTGATTGTTTACAGTCGAACCCTCCTCATAACTATTCATCCCTGTATCTCCACAGGAACCAGCCTTATATAGACCTGAGCAGCAGGGAGGGGGAGGAGGGAGGGGGGGTGGATGATGAAGAGGCGTTTACTTCAGCTGTCTGTTCATGTCGTGTCCCATGCTATTGAGGAAGCCCAGGGGGGATGAACACACACTCAATCACACACACACACACACACACACACACACACACACACACACACGGATTCACAGTCTATTAATAGACCTGAGAGCAACAGGCTGCAGTGGTGGAGCTACAGTGGGAGGGTTACATATATTTGGATGATGTTTCTGCTCATCCCGTACCTCATCCAAGATCATGAGAATCCTGGGTGTCACATCTGATGGGGCCTCACATGTGGTCCAGAAGGCATCGGTACGTCAGGTTCTCACAGGGCACATGTCGCTCCACTGCTTCTTTGCCTCCTCCGGTTCACCCACAGCTGCCAGAATCAGACAGAGATGCTGAAACACTCGGCTGCCGGCTCCGTGTGGGCTTCATCTTCTCTGTGGAACATTGCCTGGGATTTCTGTCCAGGCGTGACAGCTGGAATATCATCTGTATTATCTATTTCTGTAGTTCCCTGTTAGTGGACTGGCTACAATGTTGAATTCCCCTCACGTCACCTTTCCCTTTGAAATATGTTGGATTTGTTAAAATGAGAAATCCTCGTTTTATTAGCTAGAGCTTTAGAGGTGCACCGTGTAAGTCATTTTGATAATTTCTCACATGGCAAATTAATACCTATAATAATAACCCAAGTTAAAGATAATAACAATAAGATGTACTATAATACATCAATATATTTGTTTATCTTTTAATTCTGCTCCAATGGTAAATAATGTCACCTAAATCTTACACACTAGGCCTTTAATCTCCTTTTTTTCAACAAACTGAAGTACGTAGGATGCCATGCAGAGGGAACCATCCCACTCGCAGTGACACAACCTAATGACATCATCATTAATTGTTTGAGAATGTGACGTGTATGTGTGTGTGTGTGTGTGTGTGTGTGTGTGTGGCGGCTGAGCTCTTGCTGGCACATGCTGCACCTCTGCTCGTCTCCAGAGGGGATAGTTTTCCTTTTTAAGGCAGCACTCCTTCTCTTCCTCCCCCACTCTCTTCCTTTGGGCGCCGTCATTAACAACCTGCGCCGCTTTGCCATGTGGGGACGACGCAGGCAGCTCAAAGACGCCATCTCCCCCTCGCATCCTCGCATTGTTATGTCATGAGATCACAGAAGCAGGAGGAGAAGATTTTCTCATGGAAATGGAAATGTGAAATGATCTAAGTCAGATTTACTGCATTAATGACTCAGCTGTATGATTTCAGATCCACCTGTCACGTGGATGATAGAGGTTAGATCAAGTTTGGGAAAGTTTTACAGCTGCATTGGTCCGTTTGTGACCACGACTACAAAGAATCTACTGCACAGATTCCCATGAAACCTGGAGGAATGGTGCATTATGGGTGAAGAGAGGGGTCATCAAATTTTGGTGAAGATACAAAACGTAAGGTGCATTATTCCTCTGGTTTCATCTGGACATTGTTCCACACGCTATGTGAAAATTTGTATTTGTCATGCAGGACAAATGTACAGGAAATGACACATGGTTGGGTATGTCATAACTCTCTTTAAAGGTGCAGTGGGTATAATGTAGGTGCAATTATTGCCACTTTAATTGGCAAAAATGGAATATGTATGAATTTTATGTATGAATTACATCGGAATGTGCCATTTACAAGGAAGGAAGAGGAAGGAAGGGAGTGAAAATGAACTGAAAGATGAGAAGAGGCGGATGAGAGAGAGAGAGAGAGAGAGAGAGAGAGACCTGTGAGACGCAAAGGGGGAGGAGGGGGGTAAAAAGTGAGGGAGTGGGAAACTACAAATAGCAGAGGCCATTCTCTTCTTCTTCACTCCTCCTCTCTGCTGCAGCCCTCACCAGGTTCACTCCAACATGGCCTCCTACAGCTCCTCCGCCCAGACCGCCTCCTCCTACCGCCGCACCTTCGGCCACGGCGCCTACGCCTCGCCCTCCCTCAACCGCTCGCTATTCGGCAGCAGCGGCGGAGGTGGGGCCCACGTCACCTCCAGGGTCTACGAGGTGACCCGCTCCAAGGCCACGCCGGCTTACCGAATCTCCTCCGGGAACTATGGCGGCCCGATGTCAGCGTCACGGGCCTCCATGGCGCGCTCCTACGCCGGCATGGGTGAGACCTTGGACTTCAACCTGGCCGAGGCCCTCAACCAGGAGTTCCTGACCACGCGCACCAACGAGAAGGCCGAGCTGCAGCACCTGAACGACCGCTTCGCCAGCTACATTGAGAAGGTGCGCTTTCTGGAGACGCAGAACCAGGCGCTGAGCGTGGAGGTGGAGCGCCTGCGCGGCCGAGAGCCGGCGCGCATCGCCGACCTGTACGAGGAGGAGATGAGCGAGCTGAGGCGGCAGGTGGAGATGCTGACCAATCAGAGGTCACGGGTGGAGGTGGAGAGGGACAACCTGGCCGACGACCTGGACAAGCTGAAGCTCAGGTGGGAGGGGCAAGACGGGGTGTGTGTTCCTTTAAGAACACCTTGTCAGGAATTGGGGTTAAAGGTGCAGTATGTAACTTCACCACTAGATGTCACTGAATCCTACACATTGTGCCTTTAAGGTCCAAGTTCTTTTAAGCTGTCGAGAGTGAATAGAAGTCAATGTAACGTTGTTTGTGTGTGCGTGTGTGTGTGTGTGTGTGTGTGTGTGTGTGTGTGTGTGATCATGTTGTTGATGGTGACAGCATCCCCAGAATGTAAATAATGAAATTTTAAGGTGACAACATAGTTTACTATCCATTTAAATCTTGGATTTTTTCAGCATGTGTGTGTGTGTGTGTGTGTGTGTGTGTGTGTGTGGATGTGATGACGCATAGACGTGCATGTCATATCAAGCAGCTGTGAGGGAGATGAGTGAGGCTGAGCTGGAGGTGCTGCCTCCTGTTTGTTGTGGTTACACAAAGTATTTTTAAACCCTGACAATGGATCTGAGCTTTAACTGCAGCATTATACTATATACATGATATATATTATATTATGTGATATTATATTATACGATATCATATTATAACTACATGAATTCTGACAACTATTATTTAAACCACCACCATAGAAAGTGCTATTGCTATGTGATTTATTTGCAGGTCTGACCAAAGTTGGACGTTACACACGTGCGCGCACACACACACACACACACACAGACGCACGCACGCACGCACGCACGCACTCACGCACACACACACACACCCACACACACACGCACACACGCACACACACACACACCCACACACACACACACACACACGCTTGCTTACACTGCCCTCTTCTATAAAAGGAGAGGAAGGAGCTGGGATGAATCTGCTGGATCTCTAATCATCTGTCTTTTCTCTTTCTCTCCCTCTGGTTTACATTTGAAGTGTCACTTTTATAAGGATCCACAGAGCTACTGCTGTTCTATCAAAATCTAAAATAACCTGTGGAAGGTCCCTTTAATGGCCTTTTCTCCTTTTAGAGTGGCTGAGATTCTGCCCAGACTCTTTACTTTTTTATTAATTGGCTTCACTTTTGATTTAAAGATGCTTTTTGTTTTGTAATAAAAGAATCAGGGGATTTTAAAAACATCTGGTTTTGCTCAGCAGCTTTTGTCTCAGACACTAAAGTGATGTGAAATTTGGTCTTTTACAATATTTTATTTTACAAACTTTAGAGGCACGTGAAATCAACTGTCATTTATGATAATTATAACAAAATAATGAATGACTTCATCTCATTCACTCACATGTCACTGTCATATCCCCCAGACTGCAGGAGGAAATTCTCCAGAAGGAGGATGCAGAGAATAACCTGGCTGCTTTCAGAGCGGTGAGTGAGGGAGTCCTGCAATATGAATCAGTGAATAAATAAAGTTTGAGTTTTTGAATATGTTTGAAATAACTGTTAACTGATGATCTCATGCAGGACGTGGACGCTGCCACTCTGGCCCGTCTGGATCTGGAGAGACGCATCGAGACGCTGCAGGAGGAGATCGCCTTCCTCAAGAAGATCCATGAAGAGGTACCATGTGGTGTTTGTCTTGAGGAAATCACAGTGGACACAGTGTTTAAAGGCACAGTCCGTGATTTTTTTTTGTGGGAAATAATGAAATAATCTACAAATGAACAAACATATGAAGGAAACACACAGGCCTTGGGACACCTGTTTGTGTGTGTGTGTGTGTGTGTGTGTGTGTGTGTGTGTGTGTGTGTGTGTGTGTACGATGATAAGCAAGAGGATTAACAAAGTGTACAGTTTCACAAAGCCTGCACAAAGCTGAAATCAGCCCACAACAGATGTGCAACCTAAAATTATACTGTGTCTGTCTGTCTGTGTGTGTGTGTGTGTTCCTCCTCTCGAAAAAAAATGGTGAAGGCTACAACATGACCCCTCCTCACCTCCTCCTCCTCTCTGCAGGAGATCCGAGAGCTACAGGCCCAGATGCAGGAGACTCAGGTCCAAATCCAGATGGACATGTCCAAGCCGGACCTGACGGCGGCGCTGAGGGACATCAGAGCGCAGTACGAAGGCATCGCCGCCAAGAACATCTCCGAGGCCGAGGACTGGTACAAGTCCAAGGTGAGAAACAGAGAGGGCATACACTGAAATGTGGGTCGAGATTTAAAGGTACAAGCGATGTCACATATTGACCTTTGACCCTGCAGGTGTCAGACCTCAACCAGGCGGTGAGCAAGAATAACGAGCAGCTGAAGCATGCGCGACAGGAAACCATGGAATTCAGACACCAGATTCAGTCCTACACCTGCGAGATCGACTCGCTCAAAGGCACCGTATGTCTCTCTCTCTCTCTCACACACACACACACACACACACACACACACACATGCTTTCGAGACCGACCTCCCCCTCCTCTCCCCGGCCCCAGAATGAGTCCCTGATGAGGCAGATGAGGGACATGGAGGACCGTCATGGACGCGAGGCCGGCACCTTTCAGGACAACATCGCTCGGCTGGAGGCGGAGATCACCAACATGAAGGACGAGATGGCGCGTCACCTCCGCGAGTACCAGGACCTGCTCAACGTCAAGATGGCGCTGGACGTGGAGATCGCCACCTACAGGAAGCTGCTGGAAGGGGAGGAGAGCAGGTGATTGCTGGGC
Organism: Chascanopsetta lugubris; assembly: GCA_016785325.1. NCBI lineage: Eukaryota > Metazoa > Chordata > Actinopteri > Pleuronectiformes > Bothidae > Chascanopsetta > Chascanopsetta lugubris. The sequence continues at coordinate 79,840 of JAFBJT010091214.1, read as the reverse complement.
TTTGCACGAGCTCATCATGTGTGAATGTAAAAGTAGCTGACCTCACCTCTTTCACCATCCCTGCAGAATCGCCCTGCCTGTGCAGAGCTACTCCACCTTAAGCTTCAGAGGTACGATGGGCATGATGGACACCTCCACAGCCCGTTACCCACAATGCACTTCACCTCAGAGTTAATAAGCAGTTGATGATGTTGTTCCTAATTACTTAGAAACAAGCCCTGAACACCAGCAGCGCTCCTCTGAGATGCATTCCAAGAAAACCGTGCTCATCAAGACCATCGAGACTCGTGACGGAGAGGTGACACACACACACACACACACACACACACACACACACACACACACACACACACAAACAATTGTCCACATATTGACATTTGGACTCAATGTGTTCTGTTCCCAGTGAACTAATGGGTTTACATTTACATTGATCTGTGTTCAGACTGGGTCACTGCCGCCTCTCACTTCAATCATCACCTTTTTACCACTGTCATCATAAAGCTACACTTTATAAAGGGGCTGAAGGCAGTTGTCTGACAATTTGTATTATCTTACTTAACTCAATTTCATTTGTGAGGTTTGGAGATCACATTCTTCCACACTGCACTGCACATATTTATATCTACACACACATCCTGGGCATGTTGGTTCGAGCTGAGGCAGCTATTTTATCATTTAAATGGATTGAAATCTTTGTGTCTCGCAGGTCGTCAGCGAGTCGACGCAGCAACAGCAGGATATCATGTGATCGGCTGCAGAGATGAAGAGGAGAAAAAGAAAAAAAAAGAAGAAAATACACACCTGCCCCTTTGTCAGACGGACAGATGAGGAAAATAAAAAAAATAAATAAAAAGCAAATAAAAAACAGGCAATGTGACTTTACAAAGTATGGCCTGTACTGTTGTTGTATGAGAGGTATACACAAATATGTGACTTGAAAGCAGCATGGTGGTGTGATTAAGTTATTTATCAAGTTGATACTAGCAGCGTAAACAAAAAAGCTTATTTTCTTCACATCAATGATAAAGCAGAATAGAATTAGAGGAAAACAAAGTTTACTGCATCAGAACCAGGAATAAACATTTTTAACTCAAATCCAATGTGCCAGAAAACTTATGATTTCACTGCAACTTTGCATTTTAATCATCAACTCAATCTTTCCATGTCAAACATGTAGTTAAATTGAAGGACGCTTCGCTTTGCACCCTCTAGTTTCTGACATTGCTCTTCATCAAGGTCGGCATTTTCATGCAATCGGATGAAGCACGCGGTGGCAATGTTCATCGGCGGAGAGAGAGGAGCGATAAAAAATGGAGGAGATGGAGAGAGGAGATTAAAAGATGTCTGGAGATGGAGAGATAGGAGATGTGGTGGTGTGAGGTAGAAAAGAGGGAGATAAGGAGAGAGAGAGAGAGAGAGAGAGAGAGAGAGAGAGAGAGAGAGAGAGAGAGAGAGAGAGAGAGAGGAGCGGACGTTTGTGTCTTTCAAATATCACTGAATAATAAAAGTTAATTGGATCCATATTGTATGTCCTTGTGTTAAAAGATGACTCACACAGTGTCGGTACACTGGTCCATAGGAACACATGCTTTAATAATCATTGTTGTAATAGTCCATTAAAAAAAAGCATGGCCTGCAGTGATGACATTGCACTTTCCTTTACAGAATAAATAAGAAATAAATACATCCCTAGATGTCTCAGACTCCTCAGAAAAGCAAAAAAGAAACAATAGAATATGTTTTGTAAAAAACATTATTCAGTGCTGTACATGTTTCACATCGATGCACATGAAGGGGGGTGGACGGTGGGAGGAGCCAAACCGAGGCTGATCCGCAGAGGGATGGATCAGAAGATCATGCATGTCTCCGTTCAAAGAACACCACCCCCTTTCCCCAGTGACGCTTATTTGTTTATAACAAAGTGTTCACATTTTCACACAGAATGGAAAATAGATCAACGCACGTGACAGGGAGGAGTCGTTGGTCCGAGTAGAAGTGGGTGTATTGCCACTAGTTTTTCATTTTGATGCCCCGAGACATAAATACACCAAGACCTCAGAGTGGAATGAAATATAATCATAATAAAGCCTCTTTCATCATGTTAAACTGATGAGTCAAGTCGGACATCATGGACAGAGCTCTGACAATGACCAGGAAGTGGAAAATAGACAACACCAGCATGGATGTGGCGTTTCCATGGTAACCTGACATACAATCAGGAGAAGCTCCCCCATCTCGCTGACTAACTCATCATAGTATCAGTTCAAATATTTGCTTTGTCATGATTTTGCATTTGCATGATATGACAAAGAAGAGTCGGTTGCAGAGAATAACGTTTGTTCCTGGGTCGTAGTGAAAGTCGTGAGAAAGTGATAAAGGTGTTCACAACTGTTCATCGAAATTTCTCAAAATGTCGTAGAAAAATCAAAGTGCAAATGTATTTAAAGGCCAGAAAATGCAAATAAGAAATTTTAAGTTTGTGACACTAGATAACACATATAAGAGAAATCCTGTGTGTAAAATATTTATAAAACTTATCATACATCTCTGCTTCCTTCCACCACCCAAGAATATAATGTAAATATCCTGATTCTGGAGCCAAGATGGCGCTGATATTTCTGCTCGACCAATCTCAGTTCATGACAGACGGTGAAAACATTTCCCCCATCGACTCTTGTGGGATCAAACCTGTAACTTGTTGCATCCAGAATGTAAAGTCATCACCATAACCGTGAAAATCTTCAGGATCTCTCCACGTGTGCGTCAGTCTCATGAGGTGTTGGTGTAATTATGGCTTTATGGAAGCAAATCCTCCTCGCGTGTCCAGGCATCTGTGAAGACGACGAACAACAACTCTCCTCTGACATGTTCTACCCTGCTTGTCCTCGCTCCATGGCTGAGTCCCCGCCCCCTCCATGCTCAAAATCTCAAAATCAAAGCCATCAATTGGAGATCTGCCAGTAACCCCCCTCCTCCTGATTGGCACAGTCCGAGGAGGGGCAAGGCACAGATTCCGCAGCCTCCGGCTGAAGTATCGTCCAGCACCGGTGGTGACGAAGGGACTTCCGTCCTTTTTAAAATCAACTGAGATGTTTGTTTTGGTTCCGGTCCAGATGGCACAGAGAGCAAGGGCCTCACCTCCCTTTGTGGTGAATCTTGAGCGGCTGTTAGCGAGGCCTACAGGCTGAGGAACTTCTGCATTGTCAGGTGAAAAACAGCAGTCAGAAACACGGGCGGAGTGGAATATCTGGCCCGTTGTTTGAACCTGAGGCGGGTTTTTGCTCCGTTCCCTGATCTGGTTTAGACGTGAGATGGTGGCAGAGAGGTCGAGGTCGAGGCCCGAGCACAGGAAGCTGCTCCGGGTCTCCTCCCTTTACAGTGTAGCTGCAAGTGTGTGTTGGTGTGTAAGTGCAGGCATGCTTTTGTGCATTGAACAGTGAAAACAAGGTTAGCCAAACCTTTGCACCACACCCCACAAAGAGGCCGGAGCTTTAGAACCTAATCTATAAAGGGAAAAATCACATTTGGGGGTAAATCCATGTTGATGTATCTTCCTCTGCAGAGTGAAGCTAAACCCAGATTGTATTCAGCCCAGAATATTTTGCATTTACACCCAGTGTTTGTGATGTCAGAGTCATACGTGTCCCTGGTTAGTGGTGTGTTCAGGTCCAAGGCCTCAGACCCGTAGTGGAGGTCCTGCCGCTCCAGTGAGGGGCGCGGTGGAGCTGTGGTTCATGTCCACCACGGCGTGGGGTCCGCCGAGCAGACGCACCCCCGGGAAGGGCTGCGCCTGCACCTGCCGGTCTCGGAAACTCTGGATGTAGCTCTGGAGAGAAAGCAGAGTTTTGTTCAACGTGACGTCGATAGAATACCATCGACATGAATCCTAGGATCCCTGCACAACAACGCGTGTTCCTCACCGGCGAGAGGACGTCCGTGTCATAGCGGCGGATGGGGTTGGGCTTGCGGCGGTAGGCGGCTTCAGAGTGGAGCAGCTTGGACTGCTGCTGGTTGGAGGCAGCGCTGGGCTGCTTCTTCTTCTTCTTGCTGCGGTAACGATCGTCCCGCTGACGAATCCGCATGACCTGCATCCTCCTCTGCTGCCGGCTGATGATCACTGAGGAGACACAGAATACACAGAATGTCAACGTTTTGGTTGACGACTCACAATCAACGGGACGTCTCGTGCTCCATTTTCCTCACCCTTGGTGTGGGAGTATCCCTCGGCAGTCACCTTCCACTGAACGATGACACCCAGCAGGGTGAGCGCGGGCCACACCCCCAGCACCACCCACGTCAGCCAGCACACCGGCTTGCCGGGCGCCGCTTTAATCCGCTCGTACATGTACAGCAGGAGGGCGAAGAGCTCCACGAAGTAGTCCACCGCCACCGTGATCACCGCGGCGCCGAACACCGCCGTGGACAGCGTGGTGAAGAGGCGCTGCCACTGCAGGGTGAGCACGGCGAACAGCATGCCCAGGCCGAGCAGCACGCCGAGGGGCACCCAGACGGAGCGCGGCGGGCTGTCGGACAGCTCCTCCATGCCGACCAGGGTGGCCACGGCCACCAGCAGGCCCAGCAGCAGGCCCACCATGAAGAGGCCGACGCTGCGGACCAGCATGGTGACCAGGCCGCAGAGCGTGCCGATGCCCAGGCCGATGCCCACCGAGGCCTCCACGCTCAGCTGGGTGTCAAGCACGCGCTCCTTGTAACACAGCATGAAGATGACGACGGAGCCGAACATCAGGCCCGTCAGGAACATCACGGCTTTGAAGCAGCGATATCCTGAGAGGAGAGGAGGACACCGAGAGGAGAATATAGAGATTCACACCACCACGTCGCGCCAAATCCTGCACACTGCGCCTTTACAGAACTTACCGAAGAAGCAGTAGATGATGCCGAAGAGGCAGCACATGGAGCAGACGACGGAGGGGACAACTTTGTAGCGGCCGGTGACGTCCTCGCAGCCGTCCAGACGTCCGGGGCTGGGCTCCTGCTCGGGCTGGGCCAGCAGCGTCTCCATGGTGGTCGTCATGGCGACACGGGAGGAGGGAGGGGGGAGGAAGTCGGAGTCGGAGAGGGGGGATGGAGGTCAGGTGGGAGGCGAGGGGCAGGGGAGGCTACGGAGCACGGCCCAGGTGCATGGTTTCACCTGCGAGCAGAGTAGACGACGGTGGTTCGATTTGTTGACGGGGAAAACAAAGTGTTATTCTAGTTAAAGGGGCATGTTGCAGGTTGCATTGTGGAAACGCTCTGATATTAACAGAGCAAACAGGAGGAGTGTGCATCAGTGCCAGTGGCACAAAACCCTCTTTGATGCAGAGGCTTTTGAATGTGCAGCAGAGTTAAAACCTGATTTTGCATCATGCACACACACACACACACACACACACACACACACACACACACAGGCATCCCCCTACAGGCGGAATAAGCAGATAATAATAGCTCAGACGACAGAGGGTGTTTGAGCTGAGTGGACAGTCAGAAAGTTATTTCAGGAAACCAAGAGAAACAAATTCTATTTTTCCGACAGATCAAATTAAAAAAGAGGATTGAATTTAAATTCACCAGATTGGGATCTGTATTTGGATCAGGTCAATAGAAACAATAATTGAACTTTCCTCCCTTTCCTTTCACCCCCCCATTGCTGTTTTCCTTCTCTCCATCTCAGGTTGAGTTAAGTCCAACTGGGGAACATTTCTAGGTCAGAGGTCCTTATGCAACTTGTCTGGAGACTTTACTCAGACATTCATGAACACCCCGAACCCCCCCCCCCCCCACATACACACACACCACTCTTTCTCCTTCCCTTTGTCCTCCTCTCCATCACTCTGACCTTCCCATCAGCTCCTCCTCACAGTTCATTACTCTCCCTCTGCCTCAAGGATCAACTGATGTAGGAGGACGTTTATATTTGTTTGTGTTGAGACTGGTCAAGTGTGTTTGATAGTGGCGTGAGGGGACGTCCTGAAGGGAAGTGGTTGAAGAAAAACAAATGAAGAAAAAAAATTAACGCCAGACAGACGCAGCTGTGAGTCGACCTGGTGTAGTCTGGAACGTGTCGACCATAGTGATTCTGACCCAAAGGTCAATGCAGACGGACACATCGACCTCCAGGGGCAAAGAGCTAGTCACTTAGTCCTCTTAGTGTGTGTGTGTGTGTGTGTGTGTGTGTGTGTGTGTGTGTGTGTGTGTGTGTGTG
>JAFBJT010091214.1:23932-71318 GCA_016785325.1 Chascanopsetta lugubris | reverse complement strand
TGTGTGTGTGTGTGTGTGTGTGTGTGTGTGTGTGTGTGTGTGTGTGTGTGTGTGTGTGTGTGTGTGTGTGTGTGTGTGTGTGTGTGTGTGTCTGACACCCAGCTGTGTTAATCCCTGACTGGTCAGAGTCAGAGGGTCACACAGTTTGTAGCCGGGGCGACGCCCCCTGACTGAACTCATCTGTTTTACAGCTTCAGTCACACAAACACATGTGTGAGACATTGACCTTTGACCTTTAATCACTTCATGCAGTCGTTCAAGTGAAGACTAGAACCAGATTTATAGCAATTCTCTTGTGATGACCTAGAGATATAATGGTCACAGTGCCACTAAAAAGTGCAAACTTGACCTTTGACCTCCAACCACGACTCTAACTTCCAATAGGGAGGTGAAATAAATTTCCACCTCGAATCCAAGGGACAACGTACATCTACAGACTTGAGCTCAAACTGCCCCTAGAGGTGCAGAAAAGGATTTCTAAAAATGAACAGCACCGAATCCACAAACAGCAGCTCATCTTACATACGAGGATGATAAAACGATTCAAAGATGAAAATAAAAAAGGGAGGGGAAAAAAAGATGGCATCCGCCTCCCCACCACCTTGTGTTACGTAATGGTGCATCAACCGCTGTGCTTGAGCTCCTCCCCCTCCAAATCTTTTGGCTTTGGCAGCAATTCTCATGATTCACAAGGAGTACGCACAAAGCCGCGTGTGTTCAAAAACAGGTGCATCATGGGAAAATAAAGGTACGCTGCAGGCACACAGATGAATGCCAAACTAAATCTGCTGCATGTTGAAACATCAGGACGGCTTCCAGAGCAACAATACGTGAAAATATAAATTCTTTTAATGTGAGGCTGCAAATTACACTTTAATTCTAAATCCCTTGAAGAGACATTAACCACTTAAACAGCTTAAAAAGCTGTGTATTAAAGGTCTAGGGCGCCACGAAGCGGTCGACAGGTGGATTGCTATTCAATCAGACAAATGCTGAATCCAAAAGCTGCCCGATAGGATGGATGACAAATGAAGTTACATTTTTAAAGGACTATTCAACTTCATTTAAAATAACAGTGCTCGTGTTTCAGAGGATTTTCAACAACAAACAAGGATCAATCACAGTTCCATTCCTGAAATTAGTTCAACCATTTTCTCATTCCATCACTGACCTGAGGAATCTGCCCGTCTGACCGAGGCCGCGCCATCCTCTCATCCAATCCTCTCCGAGTGTGTGTGTGTGTGTGTGATGCCGAGCAACAGCTCTCTCTCTCTCTCTCTCTCTCTCTCTCTCTCTCTCTCTCTCTCTCTCTCTCTCTCTCTCTCTCTCTCTCTCTCTCTCTCTCTCTCTCTCTCTCATGAGCCGTCCAAAAGTAACAGTCTGTGTGGGTGAGCTGCCAAAACCAAGGGGACCATCAGGATGAGGTCAGAGCGGCTCCACGCCGGCGCCCCATCGTCACAGCGGAAGGAAGGACCAAGTGTGTCACCGCCACCGGTGTATATGTCAGCGTCCGGGGAGGAAAGAGAGAGAGAAAAGAAAAGAGAGAGCGAGAAAAGAGAGAGCGAGAGAGCGAGAGAGAGAGAGAGAGAGAGAGAGAGCGAGGCTGCTGTCGTCAATCGCCCCGGAAATAACGGGTGTGCTACATGGTACGCCACTGCCATCGCTCAGCACATGTCAATCAATACTGGATGGTGTCGCTGTGGGAACGTGACCGCACATGGTGGAGAAACATCACGATGTTGATCATGTGATCAAAACTGAAATAAACAAAAGTGGGCCCCTGGAACTCCCTGTACGGACCCTTGGCAACACCAGTGGACTCAGGAGGAGGTGAAAAGGAGATAATAATCTTAAAAGGTCCCCTGAGAGAAATACAGCTTTGTACTATTGTCCGGGGGCCCTCTTTAGTGCCCTCCAGTGGACAAAATGACTAAAGGGGCCCTTTATCCTGCCCTAACATGTCTCCACGATTAACATTTTACACACTATGGCCCTACCACATACAACAGGTGTCCTCTCCACTGGCCCCTGCCCCTCCAATCTCTTACTTTGATCCCCCCGCTCTTTTAAAAAATGTATTTTTAGCGCTCTCTTTGGCTCTTGCCCACAAGCGCGGGCGATGATCAGGCACAGCGGGGGGACGCAGAGCGGCCGAGGCGTCCTCACTCCTCCTCGGACTGCTCGCCGAGCAGGTTACATAAGGCTCCCTGCGAGTGAATGGGATGCTCCACTTTGGAAAACCACGTGCGGCTGCTGTCACTCGCTGTGATTGGGCGAAATGTGGGGAATGTGCAGATGGAGGAGGAAAAAGAGGAAGCGGAGGAGGAGGAGGAGGAGGAGGAAGACACTGAGGACTTTGTCCGTCAAATAGGTCGTTTTCTGCGACCACAGGTTCCATGTCACAGAAGCACCTCCAGGAACGAACCGTCACTCTCCTCCTCCCGATTTGTCATCCGTGTATAACCTCCGCCCTCCCACTGCTAACACCTTGTTTCCACACCTCTGTCTGCCTCCAGCTGCTCAGTATGACCCAGCATCTCCCCGACACACGGCTGTCTGCTCTCCCTGTCCCGCCGCCACCGTCGCCCTGAGGGAGGCGCTCACGAATATCAATGACGTTTGTTCCCATGGACGAGAGGGAAGAAAGAGACCGAAGGAATGAGAATAACATGGCGCGGCAGCTTTGTCGGCCACATGCGGAGGAAACTGGAGGTTTGACGCTCAAATGACATTTTCACACCCTGAGGGAGCTCGTGAAGAAAACCACGTCATCGCGGTATCACTGTTTCACCACCAGGACTGGGTTATTAATAAGCCTCATTGAATCATCGAGCAAAGTGTCAGCTGCAGTTTCAGTGCAAGCACTAATGAGACCGATCAATTTAAGCTCACGAAACAGACGCATGTGCACGGCAGTCACGTGATCCCCTCTGTCGTCTAGCTATAGGGTCGATGGCAGTCACGTGGTTTCCAATGTGGGGAGCCATGATCGCCATCACTGCTGAGGGCACATTTAAAGAAGCCAGGTTGAGGTTGGAAGTCACATGGGGAGTGGATTCAGTGTTTTTCCTTCACTTTTCTAAATGCCGTGGAAGCCAACAGTGGGAGGGAGGCAAATGAGAAATGGAAACCTCTCATCCCTGACTGCCGAGTCATGATTCAAGCAAAGGAAACAAATTGGCCACAATGTAGTGGAAGAAAAACATGCAACTTCACCGCAAGCTGTCGACAAATAAGACACAATGCACCTTTAAAACCAAACTAATTGGGAAAATGAACATCATCCTTATATCTATGTCCATGTCCTATTCACTGACATGGAGGAGGGCCAGGTTTGTCATAGAAACTACAGCCAGCCACCAGGGGGCAGTCAAAGGGCTTCCACTTCCCATGTGATGTTGTTCCTCAAACATGAAAGTAAATGAATTGTCATTTTTAAACATGAGCCAATCCTCTCATGTTGCATTTCCATGCGTCATAGAGTAACGAGTGGCTGCGTATTGTGTTGTGCTCGTGTCAGACATGTCTGTGAGGTGTTCAGGGTCCACTGGCGATGACAGACCTCACCGGCACCAGCTAATTAGTGCACGGAGTCAAACAGTGAGCGGAGACCTGAGGGCTGGTGATGGCCAGATGTTTGTTCGTGGAATTAGAGCCTGTTGACGGAGCTGACAGGTGCAGAAAGGGAGAGAGAGACTGTCTAAAAAAAAAAGTTCAAAGGCTCATCCAGAAATGTAGATGACTGTTTTATTCCATGTCTGAAGATCAAATTGGGAGTGACTCCCCCTAAACTTTACAGACTGCGCCCTTAAAAATGCTTATCAAGCTGAGAGCAGGAACTTGACACCACACCTCCTGTGCCTGATCGCCTCTGTGCAGATTTCAAACGTGACGATGTATCACGCTGAGGATTTCAAAACATGGAATTTGCCCCGTCGTGAGGTGACCCTGACCTTTGACCTCTGACCAGTTTACATCTGATTCTGAGCGATACTCTGTTCCTTTGTTGAGGAGGACAGTGCTGAGATGCTGGTAAACAAAGGGCTGGAGACGTGTTGTGGCATTTTCGTTGCACCGGGCTGCAGAGCTCGCTCCGTGCCGCCTGGCTGCACTGATAAGACCCTCGCACATGTCGACCCCACACCCAAACACACGCAGTTGTTGTTTTGGGGGGGGGGGGTTTGTTCGCTGCCAGCAGCCACACGTCTCCGCAACAGTCTGCCAACTTCCAAACACAGGAATCCTCAGGTTAGCCCCCACCACGCTCCCCCTGCTCCCTCTGCACCACTCAGCCACAATGTCCTGGAATTACCTGGCATGTTGCTCTCGGTGTCTTCAAAGAGACGCCTGTTGTGGAACCTGCTCTCGTTGCAAACAGTGCGCCTGAATGCACCACGGTGATGTCTGCGCCTGCACACCCGCAGCACCACTGTCTGCTCCCTCTCTCTTTATGGTCAAACACGTTCTCTTCATTATAGATGATTTACATATAGTATTTACGCTTTGATCACTTTATTAGGTACAACCATTCTTTATGCAATCATGATTTCCCAATCACGCAGCATCATCATTATCTAACCTCATCCCACACCTCCATTTTCCAACATCTTCCACCTCTGCAAAATCCATCCTGTTTGTTAGGGTGCAGATACCAACAACCATAATCCGGTAATGAGGTGTTCAGGTGCTTAGATTAAAGGGTATCATGGTAAAGTAATAATCTCTGTAGCGGAAATAATTGAGTTCAAATGAATCACAGTGATGTTTATATGAGCGTATCATTATATTAGAACAAGCCCTTTATGTTTACATCATTACGTCTCTCCCCTACAGAGGCTGGGGAAAGCAATACCACATGTCACCTGAAGGAGGCCCACATTAGTTTAGTGCCATCCAAGGTAAGAGTTCACTAAATAGGACACTTGAGGCTTACACCTTGTTGGGTTCGTGGATATTTGGGCCAATGAAATCCTAAAGAAGGACGGAGGTGATGTGTTACTGCCTCAAGAGGTTCAATCTTCAAACAACAGAGACCATGTCACTTTCCTTCACTGTGAGACTGAAACCTGAGGCTGCGGTGAAGTGGTTTTCTGCAGAATCCCACATCACATGCATGAATTCATAGTCATGTGTCTCTCACTCTCTCACCACTCGCTCTCCATGTGAAGAAAATATAGATCAACCTCCTCACCGCCGACCCCCGGGAGGCTCCGACCTCTGAAACGTCTCGCACATTCACATTAAGCAAAAATAGAAAAAAAGCCTCAGACTCGTCCTGAAGCCTAAATCAGGTCATGCAAGAGTTCAACCAGGAACAGGTTGGATTGTTCTGACATGCAGTCGCCCACGCTGACTTTTATAAATAACATACTCTGCACAACTAACAATAACATACATTTATAATCCACTGACAAAAGGTATGAAAGAACAGAGCCATATTAAATACCCTATATCCTTAGCGTGGAAGAGTGGGGTAAAATGTATTCAGCTGTGACAAGCCCATGTGACATCACCACAGATGTCGCTAACTCCAACACACTGCACCTTTAACTGCTACCACAAGGCAATATGGCTTCTCCATATGTGTGTTATTCCCAGCAAAGCAAGAGAAAGATATGGCAGAACAAAGCATAATAATAATACCTTTAAAGTAATATTAATATTTATGGAAAACAATAATACATGTGAATTGTGTTCAAAGTGTGGTTTTGCCATACTTCCTTTGTTGTGATGTCCCCAAGTTACAAGCTGTTACACATTTGAATGTTTGACATTTCATCACTGAATTCAGGATTGAATGATCCTGGTGAGATCTTAACATGAGCTTAAACCTGACCCTAACTGTTGTGAGGGCCCATCAGGGACCTGTGGGAAAAGGCAGCTCTTCATCTCTGGTCTAGACATACCAGACATACCCTTAGTAAACACCATCCATCCATCCATCATCCATCCATGCATTCCATCATCCACCAGAGCCACTGGGTCAATCACCGACCTGGATGCAGCCATCCGGGTCAGACATCACCGACCTCCCCCTCCATCAGCTCCATGACCTCGATATAAAACACACAATCGTGCGTAACCCCACCACCCTGGACTTTACCCACGGATACGACCTGAGATACACCAGTTGGATTCACATTTAAAGGCACTGGTTGCTCGGTATTTGACAGCTGGTGTGTATGTGTGTGTGCGTGTGTGTTTGTGTGTGAGAGAGAGAGAGACAAAGAGGCACATGCACCAATGATCCAACACTCACCTTCATCCTCACCGCGCCTCGCTCACATGATGGCACCACCAGCTCCTCCAGCAGGACCAGCAGCGGCCTCCTGCTCCACCAGCACCGACCATTTCACCGACGATCCCCGCCTCTTCTTACCCGGCCTGGGTGCTTTCCAGGCGGCTCCCGTCCTGTCTCCTCTGCCCCGCGGAGGCAGCAAGGTGGATGTCGACCTCACAGCTGCTCATGGAAGAAGGTGGACACGTGCATCCACGCGGCTCATCAAGCGGAATGAAGCCGGGATCAGTGTGCGTGGATGTGGGTTAGGCTCCTGCACCGTCCGGGATGGAGGGATGGAGGAATGGATGGATGGATGGAGGGGAACTGAGGAGAGCGGTGCGTCCGGGTGAGTCCTCCTCCTCCTCCCCCTCCTCCTCTTCTCCCCACTGCAAGAAATGACGCGTCTGCACTCGTTTCAAGCCTGCAACAGCTTTCCTGATTATACAGAGCGAGTCAGCAGCGGCCTCTGGTGGAGGAAGTGTTTAGTGCATCCTCAAAAAATCTGGGGGGAGAGTGATCCATGGCAGTATTGGACAACTTATTGATTTATGATTATTATCATCCCCAAGTTATGTTTACAGTTAATATTATTTTCAAATGTTATTATTTATCCTATTTATTGTTATTATTATCATTGTTATTATTATAATTGTATACTACTACTTCTACAAAAATAATAATAATTATTAGTGTTATTAGTAGTAGTAGTAGTAGTTGTAGTATGAGTAGTAGTATATATTTTTTAGAATAATGATGAAATGAATGAAAACAGTTAGGCCAGCGCGCAGAGGGAGGAGATGGCAGAACATCTGTGGTTTCAATCATTTTCAATCAATATTTCACATGTAGTAACAAGGGGGCACAACAATCACAAAATGTGCCAAAAGCGACAGACAATTGCATATACAGGCACCATTGAGCTGTATTAAACAAATCAAAAAAACACATTGCATTTTGGAGGAAAACCCCTGTATTTAAAAAACAAAATAGCATTAACTTTTTAAAAATATACAGTGCTGTACAGTGAACATTTGATGCCAAAACACAGTGCAAAAAATATGCAAAATGATAATAATTTGTGTCCCTGCTGATTCATAGTCCTACTCCTCAGGCGGTCATCTCTGATTTGTCCTCTGGTTTCAGCGGCTCTATCTCCATGGCCATGAGATATCCTGAGGGACAGGAAGCTCAAATCAAACACTGATTTTCATTTAAGGCAAAAAAAATACACACAAATCTCCCACACCTTCGGTGTAGTCAGTCTCAGGTTGGGATGCAATTAATATCCACGCCAGGCTGACAAACAGTGCCACCACCAGGTTGACTGTCACCCAAGGGTGGAGGATTTGATGCTCGGATCCCGGTGGCCTGGAGGTGAAGAGGCAGAACCTTAGATTTGACATCAAGGCTTCACATCAAGACGCCGTATAGTTCCCATGAGCTCACCACAGTGTGGTGTTGAGGGACGCGTAGAGGTTGATGCGATCGCTGGTCATCTGTTGACTCAGGCACAGCACCAGCGCTGAGAAATCCACTGTACCACAGAGAGGAGCATGTGAACAATCTGTCAACACTATAAACCATGAAGCTGGATGGTGAACCCGGCGTGGACTCACAGAATGAGGCGAGAGCGACGGGATCCAGTGTGATGAGCTCCTGCAGAGCCAAGGAGCCTTTGGCCAGATTCACCCTATGACACAGAGCACATCATTCACCGATTCACATGATAAACAAACATTCAAGCAGCTGTGGTGCAAATAAACACGGCAAACGGGTCACCTGTCGAAAGCCGACACAGTGTTGATGGCGAGCAGCAAGTAGAGCAGCGACTGGCAGGGGTAAGCCAGGTTGTGGTACTGCTCCAGCAGGTTGGACAGAGCAGTGAGCTGCTGCCCGGCCAACATGTAAACCACCACCACGTTCCACACGGCGTAGCCTGCCAGGAAGCCGTGACAGTACAAACCGAACCTCCTGAGGCGAAAACACAACAGCATGAGAAACAGATCAATGGTGCCACCTGCAGAATATAGAGTTTAGCTTTACCTGTAGCCTTTGTGCACTTTGACCGAAACATCTTTGGTTGTCCAAAGCGGCTGCATGTGCTGGAAGTCGGTCATATTATCCACCTGGTCACTGGTTTTCCTCCAGTCTGAGCGCTCTGATGCCTGGAAGCGCTCTGAACAAACACACACACAAGTTTGATTTCCACATTTAACAGCATCTCCGACATCTCCTTTATTCTGTTACTCACTGTTCCTCTCCACAAACACCTTCCCCACCGGCAGGCTTGGACCCTGCGGGGCCGCGAACAGGGAATGCTGGGAGATGGGAGGAGGGGTGTCAGTGATGATATCGTCCTCTTCGACACCAAACTCATCGGGAAGCTGTGATTCTGTGACTGTCTTTGACTTTCTATTATTTTTTTCAGAAACCAAACACATTATAATTAATCAAAACCTTGAACAGAAACATATTCTCTTAAAAGCTTTTTGAGAGAATAATTTTAACTTGCAGTGTGATGAAAACCTACTTTTTCCTCTTGGTCTTTTTAACCACTTCCTCTCTGTCCATAGTCTGATCTGCCGTCTCTCCATTGAACAGATCGGCTTGGTCATCTTCTAAATCTGAAATGGCAGCACAGGTATGAGTGCATTCATCTACAGATGCCACAAGGAGCTAAACTGAGCCACTCAGTTAATTATTCTCATTTTCTTGTCATTGTTGTATAGACCATACAAGCACAGCTCTGAGCGGTTTTACCTATAGTGGCCGTTTTCTTCTTCTTCCTCCTCCTCTGTGGAGGTGCCTCCATGGACAGTTGCTCCCCAACCTCAGATGTCCTCCTGCTGCCCAAACCTCCCATCTCCATCCCCTGATCTGAAACGGCAGAGAGACAGTACATGAACATTCAATTGTGAAAGGTGAGGGGGATGATGTTTGTGTGTGATAAAGATGAAAATGTTTGTGCTTCGTACCATCCACATCATCCACGCCGTTTGTCTCCTTCCTCACCTTCTTCTTCTTTTGTCTCGGTGCTGTCACCTCTCCTGAAAGTAAACATGACAAATTAAGTTGGATGAGATAAGATGAAGAGATAGTAGTAGTAGTAGTAGTAGTAGTAGTAATTTTACCTGACTCACCAGCTGCATCTTGACTTCATGTGTCATGTTTAAAAAAAATAGAGAAAAGGAAAAAATGTGTTATAGAGTTACAGCTGGAAATAAAGTAATAAAGTAACTGGAGTACCTCGGCATTGTGGGGAGCGTCCGCTGCCCTCGCTGAAGAGACAATGGGAAACGGGACAATGCGAAAGTTCTTGTCATTGCTTAGTTAGCAAAGTCAAATGGTAGAATAACCCTTTTTCTGAATTCTTACATTTTTGTCATTTTAATTCAAGAAAAAGTGATAAACTGAATTCAAGTGCTGAGAAACAACAAATTGTTCAAGCGGAATGAAGCAAATTATCTCTCCTTAGATACAAATAGCTCAAGGCAGTGTTTCACTTTTACAAACTAATAAAAACTGTATGCCGCTATTGTTAATTAGACATTTCTAAATGAAGGTACGGGCATTTTGTGAAGGATACGAAATCTTACCGCTGTCTTTCTGGCCATTTCACCCATGAATCAAGTCTGAGCTGAGTGAAGCTGCACGTAACATCCTGGCTGTTAAACCCTCTAAATCTGTGTTCATACGTCTGCTACGGCGAAGGATTACTCAGGGCAGAGGTCATAACCTTTTCTTTTTCAAGCTCTTGAAGCTGTGTGTTTACTTGTGTGGAAATGTGTGTGTCTACAGAATGTGTGTTAATCTTTTTAAACCCAAATCTTTTTGACATTTGTTTGACAACAGTAGTAGTAGTAGTAGTCGTATGTATTATTAAGGGAGAGTTGGACTAGGCAAGGTCCTATTTAATGCACATCTTCACAACATTCAAGCTACTTTACAATATCACACTTTGAGCAAAAACAAAGTTTGTATGATAGTTTACAGTTTTTGTATTCACTTTTTTCCCCTATTACCGTTTCTCACTCACTAATTTGCCCTGTTTTACAACATCAAACCAGAATTGCTATCACCATGTATGAGACGAAGTCTGAAGTGGAATAATTTAAAATCGAATACAATGTAAATGTAATTGACAAACCTGTGGAAGAGGCGGAAGCTCCCTGGGCCGCATTTTCTGTGGAGAAACAACAACAGGGCTTTTAATGATATTAGCATCGTGCATCACTTTATATTAAATACAGACGAAATCACATTGCGACTGGAGATAATAACACAACAAGAAGATTGCATCAAAACTTTGGTAAAGTAAATAGCATATTCAAATCCAAACCTTTAGGCCACTTAGAATGTACCGTTATGTAAAACAAATTCTAACGGTCTCTACCTTTGGCTTTTCCGTCTTTAAATCCAAAATTCCTTCAGACTACTCCTATATATGTACATAAAGTTGAATAATGTTAACTTTAAGAAAATCTACCATAAAGTAAATCACTTAAAAATGAGGAAAATCAACTAAATCCCATGACATTGGGCTTTGTTTACGTTCTACACTCAGAGGTGTCACCCGGAAGTGTTTAAGTGACGCACTTCCGGTACATCTTCAAAATACGTCCCAGTTGAAACGAGAACCAGGCGAGAATACAAAGGACATCAAAGCAACGGAAGAAAATGACAAAATAAGTGAATACAATAGATTACGACCACTTTTGCTTTATCTACCACATAAACAAATACAAACATCAAAATCCCATTGATTGATTGATTCAAATATTATTAATATTTAATCTGAAATAACATTGTTTTACATTGACATTTTCTGAATAGAATAAGGTCACAAAGTGTTTCATTTGTTTTAGCATTTTTGCCAAACAGCATTTTGTTAATCTTTTGTAAACAACTTTTTGGCATCCAATGACACACGAAGCGCAAAAAAAAATGCAAATAATATGAACATGATTTATTGTTTGAAAAAAGTATTTAAAAAATAGTTTCGATGTCTAGTATGTAAACAGCAATTGGAAAAAGCTCAGACAGTATTGGAGATCTGTATTACAACAGTGGGGAGCAGGGCAAGACATTGAAAATGGTGAAGGTGCCAGCTTGATACCACTCCCTCACAAGCATGAGAACCAATGGTAGCCTTCAGTTATTATTAAAATGCAAATAGTGCTTAGTTTGTCCATGCTCCTGATGTAAATGTAAAAGAATGAAAACAACAATTCATTCAGGTGATGAAATACTCCTAAAACACTAGACCTTTAAAATCACATGCAAAGCACAAACTACACAAGAATACAAGAATGACAGAATCTAAAAATAGCTGTCTTCCTATTTTTTAAATGAAAAAACCCAAAGCTGATGAAATGACAGACTTGCAGGGATTTCTTTTGGGCCTGACACCAATGTCATTTTGTTTTGGGGGATTTAAACATATTAAGCGCCAGATCAAGAAAGCCAAAAGCACCCATCAGATTTGTTTTCATGCCCTACTCCCCTCAAACATGCAGTGTTGGGCAAAAAACATTCAAAGTTTTTAATTATTTGCTGCCATGGTGACAAGAAAAGGAAAGGGAAGATCAAGCCTCGTCTTCTCCATCGTCTCTCATGACTCAGCAGTGGGTCGTATCCAGCTGGCAGGGACCCACTGTGGCTCGTCCTGAGCTTTCCTCACTGCCGTCAGCAGCTGGACACAGGCGTCCTGCAGCTCGTTGTTGACAATCACGTGGTCAAAGAACTGCGAGAAGTGGGACTCCATTTTACGGGCGGTTTCCTCCATCTCCTGGAAGTCCTCGCTCTGTTGGAGGACAAAAATCCAAAGTAATTCCAGACACAATAAGTTAAAAAAAATAATGAGAAAATAATACTGATGGGGGATTTTACTTTGAAGGGTCTGTTGACATAGTAGTTGGTGGTGATGTACGAATCCCGCCTGGTCTCCCTGAGGCGCTCCAGGGGCGGAGGCTTTACGTAGATGATGTAGGCCTTCAGTTCGTGGGTCCTTATTGCCTGGAGGGCCTGATCAGAGAAAGAGAACAAATGAATAAATATATATACTTTACATATATTATTTGTTAATATGTGTCAGTAATATCAAATATATTATATCTAAGTTCTTCTTCACTGTTGTATTTACATTTGGCTCGATGTCGATGATGCAGACTTTTCCACTGTTCAACACGTCCTTCACCGACTCGACGCTGGTCCCATAGAAATTCCCTTTATACTCGCCATACTCCAGAAACCTGTTGAATATAATCTTAATTGTCATCATCATCCTCATCATTTTGAGTGATATAGGTGTTTAAAACAAGTATAATGATGATGTGTTGGGGGGTGGGGGACAGACCGGTTGTTATAAACCATGTTATCAAAGATTTCTCTGCTGGTGAAGAAATACTCTCTGCCAGACTCCTCGTATCCTTTGGGCAATCGTGTGGTGTCTGGTCAAGGAAGAGAAACAGAAACACACATTCCATAGATAACAGGAAACAAGCGACAACAGAAATGGTCTCTCAGATATGAGAAAAATAAATGGTGTGATATATGTGATACATACGGGGTAAAGCTCCCTGGTAGAGGTTGGGGTTCATTTCAATCAGTCGCCTCCGAAGTTCATTCACACCCACACTGGAAGGACCTGAGGACAATGAAAACCTTTACTATGTAATGTTCCATCATAAAACAGCAGCAATACCCAAACCACGATGTACCTAAGAGGGCGATGAGGCGGTGAGGGTCCTGCGGGCTGCGCTGGTAACGTACCACCTCCTCGTACGGGCTGTTGATGGCGCTGCGGCAGCTGCTGGGGCAGCGTGTGTGGCACGCCGGCTGCATGGTGCTGTGGAACCGCCGCCTGCACAGACGCATGCTGCGCCTGAAGCCCACTGAGGTCAGACGGAAAGAAAAAATCACATTAAAATCAAATGAAATCATGATAGATAGAAATTCATTTTTAAAAGTAAATAAAATGTAATATAATTGACTCACTCAAGTAAATCCCCTCGATGTTACTGCTGAAGTCATCCTCCTCTGGTTTGACAAAAAAAAATACACCATGGCAACAAGTTTCATAGAAAAATTACATCACTTTCAGTATGAATTTCAAAGTAAAAGATGAAAGGAGGTTGTTTTCACACCTTCTCTTAGCTCCTCTGACATTAAACCAATGGAAAGCAGAGTACGTGCGAAAGGAAAGGAAAAACAACAGTTCAAGAGACATAAGGAAGAAAGAGCAACACTCTGCAGATATAACACAGAGCTATAAATCAAAATATCAACAAAGACTTACCTACCAGATTCAAATGCCTCCTCATCTGTGGGAAATAAAGAATACATACATTAAAAACACAGAAATGGCTTTGAAAAGGGCTATGTTTTTTGTTTTTTTACTTAAAAATTGAATAATGATCATGTGTTGAAGTGAAGTGAAATAAAAATAGGAGCATTCACCTGCTTCAACACATTTATCATCGATGGCCATCATGTCTTCTTCTGTGGGTGGAAAATAAAGTTACATATGGAAATGATGTAAGAATGTGTCGTCTTGCTGAAAAGCTGAGGTGAGTGTGCAGCATGCTCACCTTCCTCCACAGTGCTCACTTCAGTTGGCATGGAGCAAAGCAATGAGAACTAAACTGTGAGGCCAGGTCCTGCAGGTTCAACTTGACTATTTAATTGTGGTTGTGAGGTGAGAGGCTTCACTTACAAGTCTGGCAGGTGTGTGGCTGATAAGGCTGAGACCACCAGAACTCCTTCTGCTTCCTGGTACAACACACACATACACATTGTGTATTGCAGAAATAAACTGGCTCAGTCAACATTTTAGTCTTAGTCCTATCCTCCTGACCGCTTGAGCAGGTTGGTGGAGGGGATGAGGCCGGCACAGGCTGTGCTGCTGGGCAGTTTCTTAGCCTGCCACCAGAGGGCGTCCGTCTGGTCCACGATCTCCAGGATGTCGCCCTTGCGGAAGGTCATGCCGGCGTCCACGCAGGGAATGGTCGGGTCCTGCTGGGGGCTGTAGTCAGTCATGGCCCGGACGTAGAGCTGAATACGAATAATTATTAGGAATTTAAAGGGTAAGGCAGCACAGACACAGAAACGTGAGGCGGACGATTTGGGATTTACCATCGTCTGGTTGTGGACTGGCCTCTCTGTGATGGGGACCACCTTGAACATGATGGTGCCCTGTGACCTCACTTGCTGAGGAAACAACATGGAGTCAGTAGCAGATACAAGTAAACTATGGAAAGAAAATTATTTTGGACTTTTCAAGGTCAAATGTGAAGTTGCTGGGACTCACCACTACTTGTATAACTTGCTCAGGCTCCATCCCATACACAGGAAACCCGTTCACTTCTATGAGCCGGTCCCCTGCATGGAGCAGACCTATGAACAGACACATCAACACACATGCCATTCAAAATAAGTTGTGATCTACATACATGGAATAGAATAGAATTGTTTTTGTTAGAGTTCAATTATTGCTATTTTTTTTAAGTCGAGTTGACATTTTGAAATGCTTGCACTTCACAAAGTCATCTTGTTGGCCAGACTGGACCCTCTGGCGGGGCCCGTTTTGGCCCATGGACTGTATATTTGACACCCACGGGTTTATGTTATGAATATCTAATGACTCACCACTTCGATCTGCCAGTCCTCCATGAATCACCCGCGCGATGAAAATCTCCCCCGTGATATCATTCTTCTTGATAGTGGCTCCCTGGAAAAAAAGGATGAAAAGACATATTTTGAATTAAAGAATAAATAAACCAATGAATAAACTCTGACGTGATGAAGGACAACGAGACGAATGGAAAAAGGTGACGTCCGTGGGCAATGTAAAGAATGGAGAGCGCCGTTCGAACAGAGGAGAGGTTTGAAGTGAAGCCTCTAAATGTTGTTTGTGAAGAAAGAGCAGAAGACGAATGAAGCATGAAGGGACGAAATGATCTGATGAGATGAAGAAGAATATCAAGTGTTTTCTACCACTGAGCACGATTAAAGGTCAGACATCCTGCAGAGACGGCTTGAAAGAACCCATGAAGTCCACTTCCTGGACGCTTTCTTCTTCGTCTCTCACGCCACCTTCTTTTTCCTCTTCCTCTTCTTCTTCTTCTTCCTGCGCTCGTGTGAGTGACCTCCCTTCTCCTGTCCGTTGGTCAGCGGACGCCCCGACGCCCAGACGTCGCCGCTGATATGCTGCATCGGCAGCAATGGGGCGGTTTTGCTTTTCAAGGCGGTCCTGGGCGAGCCGCCGCAGGATACGGACAGACAGCCGGCGCCCTGGGAGGTGGAGGGAGTGCCCAGAGAGCTGCTGAGGGAGCTGGAGGAGGAGGAGGAGGAGGATTGGAGCGATGGGAAGGAACATCTGGACTGGTGGGTCAGAGATGGGCGTTGCTCTCCCGGATTGGGCCTTTTCTTTGGCGTGCGGTCCTGCTCCGAGAGTTTTGGCGAGCCGGCGTCGGCCCTGGTGGCGGAGAGGAGCGTCTGCAGCCGCTCCACCACCTCGGAGAGGAGGACCAGGGCACTGGAGTTGTCCTGCACCGTCTCTGACATGCGCTCGGTGGCGGCCGCCATCCTCTCGCCCAGCAGCTTGATGTCCTTGGTGCTGCTCTCCATGGAGCTGGCGGCCAGCTGCACGGTCGTCCTCAGCTCGTCCAGACTCTCCTGCTTGGCGAGCTCGACCGGCGCCACCTGGGGCACGTCCATGACCCGGTGAGGCCGCATGGGGCTGGGGGGAGCCGTGCGGATGCGGGGGCTTTGGTTTCGGACCTGAGGAGGGACACCCGGCTGGAGGTAGTCCTCTATGTTGGTGCAGTAAGACGTGGGCCAACGCCGGGATGCGGGAAGAGGGGACGGGATGTCGGCGGACTCTCCCGTCTCGTCCTCGTTGCCGCTGTCCAGCTCCTCTGTGATGTCGTCAAAACAGAAATGATTAGCTCATGGGGAAGCAGGAGTGATGAGGTGATGGAGTATGAGAGCGTTTCTTACCGATCAGAACGGAGCTGTAGACCAGAGGTGCTGAGCGGTTCATGCTTGGCTCCCAGAGCAGGTCTGAGTAACACACCGCACACTGGCTCACTGGTTTGCTGCAGCTGATCTGACAGCGACTGAGCGGTTTGTATTTCTTGGAAGTGAAGGGCCGAGCGCCAGCTTGGGTCGGAGGGTAGCTGCCTCTCCGAACGCCATACCACCGCGAATCCCCGTGGTCCAGGCCCCGGCTCACTGCAGCAGCAGGGCCCTGAACGCTGAACACGCCACCTCGGTGAAACCTCTGCCGCGTCAGGCGTCGCACGGTTTCCCAGTGACTGCGGATCCCGCCTCTTTTTGCACAGGGAGGGGACGCAGCCAGAGGCGGCGACGGCCTGACTCGTGTACAGCTGGAATACTATGACACAAGAGACTCAGGTGTTCAACACACAGATTTTAAAGTGTAAAGATGGACAATCTGCTTGGAAAAGTGAAATTGAAAGTCCATGAGTCAGCAGTTTCTTTCACTTGAAGACAAACAGACACATGAATCCAGTATTTCCAGATTTCCAGGGGTTTGGAAATCATCTACACTGTAGCATCAACGGACAATTACACAAATGAGAGATTATAAATCCAAACATCTGGTCTCTGCTGGATACAGCCGGCTCTCTGGTTTGGGAGGAATAATCTATAAATAGATTAAAAAGTACATGTCAAATCAGGCCCTTTGTGATCCAGATTACACACATACTTTTGGCAACATGGTGCAGGAGACAGGGGAGTCAAATCTGTCCAAACTGCAATACTTGCTACTTGTAATTTAAAAAACTTTTACTGAGAGTATTTCTAATCGTTTCAAGAGTAGCGACGGTAAAATAAAGGTCGACTAAATCATTTTGGAGCCATTTATGTGCTCAAAGAGATCATCTGATGGGTTTCCCTAATCCCTGCAGACCTCTTTTTTGTGAGAAGGGATTAAAACATTTGAATGACCTCATCAGAGTGTGGCCTAATTTTAGTGACATTGCATCAAAGCACAAATGATATGTATTACATCCGGGAGTATATTTAGAGTGAGGAGGTGCGGGTGGTGCGGGTGGTGCGGGTGGTGTGGGTGGTGTGGCTCACCAGCGGCTGCTTGTTCTTGACCAAACACACGATCCTGGTGGCCTCTTCGTCGTCCGGCAGCTCCTCAGGCATCGGCGGCAGCATCGGCTCATAGTCCCTCTGGGCCACCGTATCATGAGCCGACAGGAGAGCCTGGCAATGACACAGATTCAAAATTAAAATTGAAATGGAAATTAAATCTTAGATTGATGTCTTAAAAAAAACGATTACTGCTGCCATTGACCAGTTTCCTTTGAGGGTGAAAGCAACGTTCCTGACCTGCATGTGAGGCTGCCGCAGGAGACGGTAAAGCTCTTTGGCCTCTTCAGAGGAGCCTGGTAGCGCCTTGATGTCAATCAGCAGCTTCACACATGGGGAGTTATCACAAATTTAAAACTACAATTTGAAAAATCAACAAAACAAATCTAATTAAAAACATTATGTCCAAAAATCAAACCTGGAGTGAGAGTCCTGAAGCATAGTCCAGAACAGGAGCAGGGGAATCTCCCAGGTACCTTCGCAGACACTCGTAAACCTGTATACAATATCAGGTCGTGTCTGATGACTTCATAATGGAAACGCTTTCACCTGAATCGTACACACTGCACCTTTAAATGTGGTCATTCAATATTCGGTATTGTCAGACCTTGAGCAGCGACTGCAGCCAGGCGGCGTTCAGCAGACTGTGGAGAATCTCTGCTCCATCGATGTCCTGATTCACCGACTTCCTCACCTCCTCGATCACATCGCTCAGGATCTGACGCAGGCCTGCCCCACACACACACACACACACACACACACACACACACACACACACACACACACACACAAATCTCAATAAAAGACGACTGAAACATATGTAGTAGTGACAGGTGATCTACTGACCGTGTTCTCCAAGCTCATAGTGGGGGTTTAACACCTGAGCCTCCACCGCCTGCCTCATGGTCACTTGACCTTTGACCCTGAATAACCTTGCTGACAGTAACCTGGAGAAATAAAGCAAACGGATCAGTTATTTGTCATGTGAATGAGAGGAAAGGTTATGTCATAGAATAGAGTGGAAGGAGGTCAGGACGTCCCGTCTCTGCTCCATCAGTGTGAACGGGGTCAGAGGTTAATGGCACACTTTACAGCATGTGGATGTTGTAATCTCTGAAGGACGGCAGGATGGCAAAAACTTAGATTAACGCGGTTTTAAGGAAATAATTCAGCTGCGATAGTTTGACAACCAAAAGATGAGACTAACAGGTTTCAGCCTCTTTAAATCCCTCGATCACAACAGCAACTTGAATAATTGAGTGAAAATAAAGTGACAGCCACCACGACTAAAACTGCTAGTTAAGAGGTAAACATCCATCTGGGACCTATTTGTGCAGTTAAGGAAAGAGATGATCCCTCGGGCCTTCCTCCCGACCCTTTCCCCCCTTTTACCCCCAAAATGAAAATCCTTGGATTTTACCTGAGGGAGGATGTTAATCCAGATGAAGGTGAAGGACACTGGAAATACAATATATTCCAAGGGAGACTGGATCGAGTGTTATACTTACATCAAAGTGTGGGGAACGAGGGAGAGGGTGGGTGAGAGAGAGAGAGAGAGAGAGAGAGGGAGAGAGAAGGGCTGTAATCTCTCCCGATCCCACTTAATCCCGAGCAAGTGAGCCGCCTCCCTCTGGCCGCCGGAAGCCAGTTCCTCTCTCACCGGCTGGCTGGTTGCCGCGGCACCGACAAATCTTCTTAACTCTTTGGGCTTTGAGCGGCACGCAGGAGGAGCTGAGGAGAGAGAAGGTGATGCACTGAAGGAAAAGGGGAGAACATGGAGGAAATACGTCTTAATACAATAGGAGAGCAAATAAAAATCATGCTGTGTATAGAATTTAGAGTTCAGAGATTCAAAAGATAAAAAAAGGTCAGGGTTAACGAAGAATGACAGCTCAGGACATAATCCCCTGATTGATGAAAACATCTTATTTCATATTAAATTCCTGCCGAAAGAAAAAGAAATCGTACACAATAGACATTTAACACAAAAACTAAAATCATAGCCTTGAATAATCATGCAGGGGTGAAATCTGTTGACTCATCATAAAATGTGAAATCAAAACCTCTGTGGCACCCAGGTAAAATCTTGACAATGAGAGACAAAAAACTTTACATTGTAATAATACAACATAAATATCAGTTTGTCAGTGACGTCCATCAAATGAGTTTATTGCCCTTCGTTGACATTTAAAGGAACGACACATCATGGTGGGCATCACATCAGCCAGCTGAAACACAAAACCACAACAATGACTCAGCTTTTACACACGACCAAGACAGCTCTGTAGCAAACTGTTGCTAATGAGGTCAGTACATTTACAAGTCAGTCACAGGGTTCAAACCCGACAATTTATGGATGTAATTTATATCAACTTCATAATGGGTCCGTTCATAAAAGCACTTTCTTTAAAGTCACTCATGAGAAATGTCTGTGTCTTTTCTTTTACGTGGCAGCAGCAAATAAATAAATGAATGAATGAATGAATGTAGGGCATCCGGAGGTGTTGGGGGGAGAGGAAGAAGACAAAATTGCTTCGTTGTTTACAAAGGTCAGGCGCATCAGGTCTGAGCAGACATGAGCATGAACAGTGTTGTCACAGCCTCATATAAGAGTACAGGGTGAAGAATTTGGTGACATATAGTGGTGAAATTGTTCTGGATAAATCCTACGCACAGCACCTTTACGTACTGATTCTCGACCCATTTGGATGCGCTGCTGGATTTTCAAAATTAAAAAAATATACAAAGCCTGTCATTTCAAATTGACTCCTGATGCGTTTCTGTTGTTCCAGTCTGAGAACACAGAAGCCATGACATTAGGAAAAAAGGGCTTGATCATCCTTTGAATCCTCTTAAGCCCTTTTTATGAACTGTGACGCAAATAAGTAACAATATCCAACAGTTGGAGCCGTGTGCCATTTAAAACAAGAACAGTCAGCATGAACCGTAACACAGAGAACAGTTCACGTTGAAACAGGAACAGATGGCGAAAAACTAGCAATAGGGTTTTGAG
This sequence comes from Chascanopsetta lugubris, assembly GCA_016785325.1. Lineage (NCBI taxonomy): Eukaryota > Metazoa > Chordata > Actinopteri > Pleuronectiformes > Bothidae > Chascanopsetta > Chascanopsetta lugubris. The sequence continues at coordinate 50,898 of JAFBJT010091214.1, read as the reverse complement.
AATGTAATTAGATCAAAACATTATTACATCATTAGTTACATATATTAAAGAAAATCATGATCTTCGATTTTTGGACCGAAATGTTTTTCAATCTTTGGTGCTGCAAAATATATAGAATATTTGCCCACTCATAACATGCAGAAATCACAAAAAACTAAATATGTTGCGACTCCTCCATTAAACCTGGCTCTTTGAGCCCGTTTCAGAACAGCCACTGGGGCGTTTACGTGGTCTCTTTCACTTTTAACCAATGAGAATTCCTGCAACCCTTAAATTAGAATTCATTCCTTCAGTTTACGAGTAAATGTATAAATCATCACAGTTTTTGACTTTTCTGTTGCATACAAAGCCCCGTACTTTGAGTAGAACCTTATAGGCACATGTCAGTTTTCAATAATACTCATATCTGGGCACAGAAAGTAACACTAGAGGTGTTCAGATTGTCAAAGAGAGAACGTTTCTTCTTTAGATTTAGCTATCTTGTATATACTTTCAGGAAGTCGAGGGTCTGCCTCAGCCTAAAAGTTCAAGTGTGCATTTAATGTGAAATACAGTTGTGCAGCTGGAGCCTTCAGGATCAAGTCATGATGGATCGAATACTGTCAGTGCTCGTCCCCTGATACTGTCTTGAAATGGAAAGCCTTCATAAGATTCATGTTGAATCATGTTCAACTCTTGAAATCTTGAAAACTGAGCGAAGTAGTTCCTCACAGATCAAACGGCAGCACAACTGAGCAACACAATGCTGATTTCACAGTCAGTATATAACAAATCGTGGCGTTTTGTCCACGCCACTATATGGGTGGAAGGTTTTGTCAAAAAACAAACAAAAAAACACAAAATCCACAGGAGCACCACACTGATGCTTCCCTGCAGAGTGAGAGACATTATACTGAATGAGATGCTAGAATACTGCTGGTTCATATTTCAAGACAAACACAGTCACAGTCAGGACATCACATGCTCCTGTGTCTTCATACAGGAGAGTGACTGAAATGACTGACAGAATAGTTGAGATTCGAATGCAAGGTACAAAACGGGGTCAGATTCTCAAAGTCCTTGCAGCAACAAAAGAAATGAACCAATGAAAAAAGGTATTGACGATGAACAATTCATTTTCTCCTCTGCATCACCACCGACATCAGGATTTCTTACAGTTTTCCATCTGTTGGCTTCATTTCACACTGGATGGTATAAAGCCGTACGTGTACTTTCATGTTCTGGAGATAAAAGCTCCACAGAGTGTTTCTATGGATGTCGGGGACAGTTTCCCGTCTCCATGACAGCAGCAGATGGAGCTGTCTGCAACTTGTTGGTGTGATCCTCCGGTCGCTTCCAGTGGGCTGCTGCACACATAACCAAAGCCTGCGCAGCCCCGCCCCTTGTGAGTGCTGAAGCAGGTGGGAGGTGGGGCAGCAGCGTGCAGATCACGAAGAGAGGGAGGGAGGGGAACACCTCACTAAGTGATCTTCTCATGCTGGATCTGGTAGTAACAAGCCTGGAAAAGAAAAGGAGGCAAATCCTTTTAGGTCTAGTGCAGGGAGAAATATTCATACAGGAAGTATTTTATTTAGATTTTGTCTTACTGCTAGAATCTCTCTGTTTTCTGGTTACCTTGAGTGTGGTGAACATGATTCCATGCTCTCCATGCTGGACGCTGGGATCCATCAGGTCTTCAATCAGACTGACCTCAGACCCCAGGTTCCTGATACTAAAAAGGAGAATTATATTTGACTAAAGATGTCTCTAAACAACAATGACATTCATGTATGTGTACGGGAGTGTGTTTGATCTGGGACTGACCGAGCACGCAGCACGACATAGAGGAATACGGGGAAGAGGTCGTCCATGGACCACAGGAAGTCCTGCTTCAGCAGCGACTGGACTTCCTGTGTGATCTCCTCGAAGGTGAGCTGGATCACCTGCAGCTTGTCCGATGGGGTAAATGTTGTGCTGCAAACACAAACAACAAGAATAGACATAATTCAGTTTGATTAGGATGAAAAAAAATACATCAGCTCTCAAGGTTAGAGTGAATAGAACTTCTTTCACTGTAGAGTTGTACCTGATTTGCTGCAGAGTTTCCACAGCAGAGGCAAAACAGGCATCCTTTGTATTGGAGAGAACCTGCAGGATATATATATGTATATAGTGCATCATTACACTGTTCTACTGTCATATAGTGTGAGGGAATTTTGACAAAAAAAAGTTCAACTTTTCCATCATCATCATAAATTGAAAACATACCTGCTTCCTTTCCCCCAGTGCAAGCAGGGAGTCAGGGACGGAGACGGGCCAGAACTTTCTGAAATAGGAAGGAAAACAAAGGAAGTATTTGTTTCCAATTCAGACAGAAAACAATACATTTCTCTCCTTTCCCGAATGGGGACATGCAACATACTGTTGGACCCCCAGGAAGGCGAGGAGGGCGAGGTCGGGCTGCTTGTTGAGGCGGAGGACGCACTCCCAGTAGACACTGTCTTCCTTCTCCTTGTCAAGGGCGTAGAGGGTGAAGAGCGGTGGGTAGAGGCGGGGCAGCAGGACGGGAAGCAGCAGGGCAGAGCTACTCACCACACGGCTGAGGGGAGGAGGCACACAGGTGTGTTTACTGAGGCACGTGGTGATGAATAACAGCTTGTAAAGGGAAAGGACGTAGGCTTTACACAGGTTTGGGTGACTCCGGCGGTGCATCAGTCGCGTCTGGCTCCTTGTTCTGAGGGGTTTTGGTCGGCTCTGGGACGGGACCGCCCTCTTCTGGCAGGTCTGGGAACAGAAACCTGTAAAGGATTATAAGTATGTAAATCCTCTACCTTCATGTCCAGTTTTTCCGCATTATAAATAGTAAATCTTTGCTGTGAATCACCTGACAATCTGGAAAATGCGGTTGAGGTACGACTTGATCTCACTGACAGCCTGTGGCAGGAGTCGCCGGTTGGCCCCCACACCAACATAGGTCATCCTGTAAACCGCCACCAGGGTCTCCAACAGGCGGCCCAGAGGGTGGAGTGGGGTGTCGCATGCCTGAGAGCAGATTATGATTTTACAAACCTGCATCATGAGGATGTGTTTTCAGAGAGCGCGTGTGGTGGGTGGAGTCACCTTGATGAGGTAGAGGCGAATGGTGTGATATCTGTCCATGGTGATGGGGCCTTCATGCTGTGGGATGACCTCCAGACTCTCCAGGATTCTGCTGTGGCTGCGAGAAAGGACCTCGGGCCTGAGACGAATGGAGAAAAAAAATCTCAGTTAAAAAAAATATTTAAACAAGATTGAATGCAAGAATGCCGTCTTATTACTCGTACCTGTCCTGAATCTGCCACCTGTTGGTGGTGAGGGCCACGGCGATGTTCTCCCATGCCTTCCTGTGATCTCCTTGACCTGGCGTCTCGCAGCCCAGCTGACTCCAACACTCCTCGAACACAGCCTGCCACTTATCCTCTGAGGACACGCACATGCGGCCAAGCTTCCTGCAAAACCACATACAATCACATATGAAGTACACAAAGTATGCAATCGGATTGAAACTCTGATGATTTCAGATACTTACACAACATGCAACTTTTCTTTCTCTGTGTCGAACAGATGTGGTTTGAAGTAGGAGCCTGTCACCTTAAGCCCAGAGCCCCATTCGCCATTGAAGGAGCCCTCTAGGTAGTCACCGTTTGGCAAAGTCAGCACACCCTGACGAACAGGAATACAGGAATACAGGGTTAGGTGCATTTCACTATGCTTAAATAATTTCTTAAATAGTTTGAAATCACCTTTCCATTCAAGGTCCAGTCATCAGAGAATTCCCCCTCATAGGTTGTGTCATCCTCTGACAGAAGGATCCCAGTGCCCTAAAAACAACATTGAGTCATTCCTCCTAGCAATAAAACACACCTCCTTCCTGTTCCTCCTATTGCTATGTGTTCTTGCATTACTACTATTAAAAACATACAAATGTAAGAGAAGTGTTCACCATCATTTTATGGTCTTTGAAGGCTCCTTCATAGTACAGACCAAACTGGGTGACGACAACCCCAGTGCCTTGCCGCTGGTGGTCCTGCCACATACCCATATACTTCTCCCCCCTGAGAAACCAAACATGACATTTCATTGATATTGAGCACTGGAAGCAAGATGCCCTGGTGGGTTCACAGGCTATACATACTTTGTGATATCATCAAAGACTCCATAGCCTGTCTTCTTGTCCTGCAGCCACTGGCCGATGAAGACACTGGGGGAGGACGTGTTGAGCTTGCCACTGCGCAACATCCCATGGCCGTGTCGCATCCCATCCTGGAAGGATCCATCGTAAACCTCACCGCTGGCATACCTGAAAACCAGAGAGGTGTTTTTGTTAAACCACTTCCATGTTGTTTGCTAACAACCGCTCTATTTCAATTTTCCACACACGTACCTGTATGTTCCTAGGCCGTGCATCTTCCCATCTTTCCAGTGACCTTGATAGTGATTGTTCTTGTTGAGCGTTTTATTGGGAGCAAGGAATTCACCAAACCTAAGCAGGATGTAGAGACGTGTTAAAAATCTCTACCTCCAATAATAAGGCTCAAAATCATTGAATGCAGAAGGTCAGAGGTGACAAAGTGGCTTTGCTCTTACCCATCTTCCAGTCCATTTTTGAACTCGCCGGTGTAGACCCGCCCATCAGGCCATTTCAACACTCCCCTAGTCAGCATAATTGAGCATCGATATCAACATTTATTCTCATAAAAGGTCAGATAATGTGTGTAGGTGTGTGTCTGACCTGCCGTTGGGTTTGCCAGCAAGCCAGCGGCCTTCATAAATGGCCTCTTTAAGACGTCCCTCCTTATAAAAAGTATGAGAGGCTGTCCTGGAGATTGGGGGCTCCAACTTTTGGCTTGAGCCCAAGCTGACTGATGCTGTGTCGCACGTGGCTCCGCTCAGAGCCTGGTCCACTGTCTGGTTGATGGAGCGAAGCCACTTGGCCTGGGAGCAAATTGACACATGGTCTGTTGTTTCACCAAATGTAAACAGACCTTTAAGATAAGCAGTTTAGAAAAAACGGGGGCTACCTTCTCCATGGCAGAAGAGGCCAGCAGCGTAAACGTCTCCTCTGGTGTGATCACCTTCAAACCAAATCTTTCACACCCAAACACAAGAAGAAACAGTATAAACTATTAAACAGTGCCCAACGTTTGGTGTGGATTCATTAAGTGTAAGTGTACTGAGACTCACATGCCAGTGTTCTCCTCTGGGATAGGCTCCACCCACAGCGTGGCTAAGGGGAAGACGTGATGAGTGGAGAACTGTAGGAAAAAGAGACAGAAGAAAGCATGGAGAGGAAGGTTGAGAACGACAAGGGACTCGTAGTTTTTCTCACACCATACACAGAAGCTCAACAACTATGAATAAACAGCAATGTGCATTATAAGGATACAGTATGTTATAATTTGTGAGGTCACCACTCCATCAGCTTGGACATTCCCTTCATCTTAAAGTCTCTATGAGCTAAATTAAATCAACAAATCAAAAGTAGCCAGTGTATTTATGTACAAAAAAATGTTTAACAGTACTGATTATACATTGATATTACTCTTATCGAGACACGTTCAGGTAGACAGTCGAAACGTAAATAAAGAGAGATGCATGTTGTTCATAATGAAAGAACGAGTGAATAGTGAAAATTTGGTCATGCAAAGCAACATGTATTTCACATGCTCTTAAAGAGGAAGCGGGATGTGCTTCCTAAGTCTCTTTCACACACTTAAACATGTTCACATCACAAAATGCAAATGTTTAATTACAGTCTAAGGGAATTTGTAGAAATAACTGTAAATATAAGAATAAAATAGTTGAAAGGGGAAGGCGAGGGAGAGGGACAGGACAGGTTGGGAAGTAGAGCGACTGAAATGTGTGGGATGATCACGGGAAGCTTGCGAGGAGAAGTAAACTGGCTTTGACAAAGTCCAACCTCTGACTGCACATGAATGAAGGCTTTAAAATGGATTTGAAAGAAACGATCAATGGTTTCTGCATGTTTTTGAATCGAAATGTGGTACAAAGAAAAGAGAATACATGCTTTCTTAGGCTGGGAGCACACCTGAGGATTTTCGGCTCTTTTATAAACATGAGAGAAAAACAGATCTTTAGTATTCTTATTGGATCACACTAGATGCCGTGGCTGTGGGAGACAATTTAAGGATATAAACTGAGAGGCTGTGACACAAATGTCCACCATTGTTGGGTTTAAAATAAGACTGATTGTCCTTAGATGTGCAGCCACCATTAGTTAAACATAAACCCAGTTCATCTTCCCATGCAGTCCCCCACAGTTTGAGAGTACACAGTGTAGGAGGGGATAGGGCTGTGTATCAATGTTGCCTTTTGCTTTTCTTTAAAGCCTTTAAAATCCTTTGGTACAAAACTATCACATTGAGACAGCCCTATACCCTTCAAACACGTATACACACACATATCGGGAGGAAACAAGGAAGAGGAGTCGGACAGGGGGGAGAGTCAGGGTTGCTGTACCAGCATTAGCCGCTAACTGCATACTTACAAGACCTTTACAAGGTGCCACGCCCTGACAGCACGAAGGCAAGCACACACAATTGCTTGAAACAAACCAGGTTTGAGTGCCTTAAATTTGGCGGCTTAGAAAATAAAGAAGGTGAAGCGAAGACATTCACGCAGTGCTGACCTGTGCGTGGACCAAAGCATCGTTGAAAAGTATGAACCAGTTGACGGAGAACCTCCCGGCGTTCTGCAGCGTCAGCGTCTTGTTGCTGCTCTCACAGACGAGCCGGCGGTGAGGCTTCCTCAGCGAGTCCTGGTGGCACACAGTCACACCATTCAGCCACATCACATGACAGCCGGAATTCTCGATATGGACGCTACACGGTGATAATGAGGAACACATACACTGAGCGGGTTTACCGTCATTTTGCCCGGGAAGCTCTTCCAGAAGTGACACGTGTACTCGGCTTCTTTTCGTCTCCTCTGCAGCTGGAGGGCCAGAGCTTCGAACTTTGAGCAACTGTCCTGCAGCTTCTGGTAATCACAGGAGGACTGAGGACACACACACACTTCAGTTTATTATCACTATTCCATCCACACCATTACATTCAGAAGTAAGTGTGGTTGTGTGTTTCCCTCACCACTTCGAAGCAGGTTGCCAGTTTGAGCAGGAGCCGAGCGTACTCCTGAATATGGCGGTTTGGGAGGTAGAAGAGCGCCATCAGGAGATCGGCGACGGCAGGGTTTTCCTCACTGCACTCTGACAGCCGCTGAAGCAGCTCGGGACTCTTCCCAAAGAAGTCTCTTCAAAATAAAATGACAATTATTTATGAACATTTGAGATTATTATGGATGCTGCTGTGCCTCATCATGTTCCAGCGTGTGTACTCACACTGAGGGCTTGACTAAGGCCTGAACTCCTCCCATCACCTGGAAGTTGCCCAAAGTGTTGCAGTAGCTTGACAAGGATAAAGAGACCAGTATTAGAATACAACTCACCAGTTTTATATAGAACAATCGATCTCTATGCCAATTACATACTCATTATAGTAGTCCAGGAAGATTCTGGCGTGGTCAAGGATGAGCAGACTTTTGACATCACGCCCACGCCGCAGGTTGGCTGTAAGGCTGGTGGCGTGCTGCCCGGTCAGGTGACACAGGAGGCTGAAATGACCTGCGAGGACCTGCAGGAGGCCGAAGGTCATCGCGCCCAGGGCAGAGCTCAATGATTCTGGAGAAGAAGGATGGCGTTTGCAAAGTTTTATATGACAACATTAAAAAATAAAGTCACAGCTCTGCTTTTAACTTCCTGTCACTCTTACCCAGCTCCAGCAGGGGGCGTATTATCTGTGTCTTGATGCTGCACAGCTTGCAGTAGAACTTCCTCTCGGCCGCGGCCAGCTCGTGGAGGCTGGCGATGAAGCCCATCACATTTCTGTCCGAGAGCGCAGCACATCGCTGGCCGCCTGCAAACACACTGCTGACGTAACCCAGCTGGAAAACACATGAAATGCCAGAGGTAAGACACAAGTACAGCCAGAGTGCTTTTATTAAATACATTCATTTAATCACAGCTAATGACTCTGCGCTTACATTCATGCAAAACGGTAGTAGCACAGGCTGTGGGGTGTAGCCTCCTGCTGGATCCTGCTCCTCCTCCTCTCCTTCCTGATGCTCTTTGGCCTCATTCTCCTCCTCCCCCTCTTTCACCTGCTGTCCGCTGTAATAAATGATGGGCTGGATGCAGTCACCATCTGCAAGCAGGAGGGTGTGGTCATCTCCAGCGCTCACATCCCACACTCGGATTCCTTCAGACAGCTGGAGAAACACAAAGATTTGGAAAAAAAAGTTGAACATTGAGGCAAAATTAATTAGAATGTGGCTGTGCTGGTTTCCATACCTTTGCAAGGCGGGGGACAGTGCTGGGTGAGTCCATGTGACCCAGCTGACCGGAGCTGTTGCTTCCCCAGGAAAACACCTACGAGACGGAGACACGCGATGGTTATAAACAGAGATAAATCACAGGTAAATAACGGAGCCTTGAGCAAAGCTGCTGACCGACCTGAGACTGAGCGGTGAGAGCCAGGGAATGACGTGCACCTGCTGCCACCTGCACCACCTCCTTGTTGTTTAGACTCTTGATGCACAGCGGCTGTATTCTGCAAACACAATCATCCCCAGTGTCAATACGTTTCTAAAGCTTGTTACATCAAACCTGAATGAGCCCGTTGAAGGAAAGAACAATGAAGGAGGAGGACACCACTGAGCTCATCGCTGGCTCTGTGACAAGTGGCTGTATCCTACCTGGCCAGGTCATCTCCAAGTCCCAGCTGTCCGTGCTCGCCATGGCCCCAGCTCCACACCTCAGTCTGCAGGGTGGGCAGCACCTCCTGGGCTTCAGGGACTGCTGCTCCCAGTGGGGTGAGGGCAACAGCACGTATCTTGTGACGGCCAGCTTTCCTCAGCAGGCGTGGGGAAACTAAACTCAGTCAAAACAAAAAACAAACAAAAAAAGAATTACTCACAATATATTTTATCTGCTCTTATCTCTTTTAATATTTTCTTATATTAGCCAACATCACAATGAGAACGCGCAGAGTGAAGCAGAGTTTAAATGAGGATATGTTGTGAAGACAAAACGTGAGCGATTGTCAGGTGCAAAGTGTGACACAAATCAATAAATGTCATCCGGACACAGCAGTGACATTCAGACCAGGACACATAGGCCAGCCCACATAGAAGCACATGCTGCCATTCAGCAAACAATGGGGAAAAGCCTGCAGGCAGCAGGCAGAGCAAACACCAAGGTGGCAGAAAAGAGGAAAGAAATGGACTTGAGGGGCCTATTAGAGTTGGTCTACTTGTAATGTGTAGACAAAACAGAGCAAAACTAGAATAACCACCTCACAGCCTCAAGCCAGTGACGCAAATTTCAGATACTTGTTGATATTTGAGTAATGACATTATGGTCTAGAACATTTCATTTTGTGTGTATGTATTATGACTGTCCAGGCTTTGACTATTTGATTTGGCTGTCGGTGTCTTGTTTTCCATCACCAAGCTTCCATCCCTAAAACCTAACATTTATAAAACCAGACTATAAATTGTAATAATCATCCTTGGCTGCCAGTGAGGGATCAATCCATTTATCAATACCTGTTTATTCCTGTCCAGGGTTATATGAGGGCTCTGAACTTAGTCAATAATGCATTAAACTCTCTTCACTTTGCTCAATCACATCAGACTAATGTGTCCTTCGCTTTTCATCTGTGGAAATAACCCTGAAGCCAGATTAACAAAGATGGAGGCTAAAAAAAAGATCAGCATTCCTCTCTCAAAGCTGTTCCGGTCGGCTGACATGGCTAAAACAGCACCTGCCAATGACTACGAGTGGCTTTCACACATTCAAAACAATTGTATGTGAGGAACTTGTATTCATATTTGAGGGTGCAGTCACAACTGTAGCCGATTTCAAATCGCTATTGTCCCCTGGCAAGAGGGAGTTTGGTACCCAAGCCTTAGTAGGACAGTTTTACGAAGCCTTTAGTCAATGTAATTCTCGACCCTGTTGTGAGAGACCTTACTCTGAATAAAAGACAAACCAGCACTACTGTGTACAGAGTATGCCACATGACACAAGCCTATGCAGTGTTCACAAGCTGGAGGATGGAAGCCTGAAGACAGACACTGACATGGACCTGCATCAAGGCATACTTACGCATCACTGCATAGGAGGATGATAAGAGGTGAACAGCGTATCTACCCTGTGAAAGGAGTCCTGGAAGCGAGAGGCGGCGCCTTGCACCCTCAGCCTCCTCCTCATGGATGTCCCCCGTACTGGAGCTCTTCTTGGCCTGCACGGAGTCCTCCTGGCGGACACGCTCGGTGGTGTTGTCGCCTAATCCTGGAACGGCGCCGGTGAGACCAGTGGGCCCGGCTGAACGCGACACGCCAGAGGGCAAGTAGTTCATCATCTTTTTGAAGGACAGGGCCTCATAGGTGGAGGCGACCCGTTCACCCACTGCAGAGGCGCAAGAGGTCACGAGGGTGTTGAGGGTGGAGCTCGGGCTGGAGGCGAGGCCTACGGCCGAGGGCTGAAAGAGAAACAAGAATTTAGAATTACGTGATCATAGATTTATGCCACTGCATCTGAGCTTCCACCTTAACAGTGAAAACCATTGAGCAGTTGCAGTAGAAATCTCACCAACAGGTTGTGTAGTCCTCCTGTCTTTGCGTCTGTCTGTGTATTGTCTGTCAGTTTCTTCAGGTAGTCTTTGACCGCCTGCTCGTCGGGATACAGTGAACTCTTGACCACTGATCCATTACCACTACTCTCAGACTCAGCAGTGGGGTCAGAATCCACACAAGGCAGCAGCCCATTAGCTACAGTTGTAGCTGCTTCCTCTGAGCCCTGCGTGGGGGCGGGGTCAGACAAAGGGTCAGCATTTGTAGAGAGTGCGTGGGAATCAGAGTTTGAGGAGGACGTATAGGAGGGGAGGACTGGTTCAGACGGTGATGTTTTGAGTGCGTGGGCTGGGGAAGGTACATCCAGCTTCATCTCGCCCTCTGTAACCTCCGTGCCAACAGGGCAGTAGTGACTGTCAGAGATGATGACGTGGTCCTCTTTGTCCGTCATGGTGTATAACAGCTGGTTACACTGTCTGCATTTGTCCACAGGAGGCCGCTGGACATCCTGGGGGCCCAAGCAGCGCAACAGAGCCAGACTATGAGAAGCCCCGCACGCCACCTGGAGCACGTGTCTCCCTGCTAAGTGTTCAATCTTTTGTGGTTTCCACACAGGAAAAACTGCCGCTTTTATACCCAGCTGGCAACCGCTGCCCCAAGCCCAAACCTCCCGCTGGACCGATAGTGCCAGAGTGTGCTGCCCCCCGCAGGCCAGTTCCAACACCGGCACTGTCTGCAGGGGACTGATGTCTGAGTCCACCAGCGCCACAGGGGTCGGGTTGGGGACAGTGCTGAGGCCTGACAGTCCACACTGTCCGGCACCATTGTCCCCCCACATGTGGACACCGCCATCCTCCGTCACCGCCCCACTGTGGAAACTGCCAGCTGCAATGGCAATCACACGCTGTCCACTGAGAGCACACTCCAAGGTGGGTCCTCCGGGAACTTGACTCTGCTTCCACGGCAGCAACCCAAAACTGTACACCTGTCCTCCTATATTGGAAAAATGACAACAGCAACATCAAAGAAGAATGTGTTCGTTTTCACATACTAAACTAAGTATAACTAACAATTTGCAGATGGTGCTTTTCATGAAAAATGTTTTACCTTCCACCAACAGAACTCCATGTTTTTTTCCCAGGGCAACCTGAAGAACCGGCCGGGGAAGGAGCAGCTTCTCTGGGGTGACGCTACAGGAGTAGCCCTTCCAGGTGTGGAGTAGGCCTCGCTCTCCTCCGTCGCTATCCCCAGAGCTGGGAAAACCAGAATCACACAGAAGTGAACAAAGATACATCAAAACTGTGATACAACATTAACAAGATTTTAAAATCTTGTGTTCACTGTCACATTGTGACAGAACCTAACCCTAACACTTGAATACCACATGATTCCAAAGTCACTGAAACTATGCGCTGAACTTTATAATCTGTAACCCGATTATATATTCATGGGCTGGAATGGACCATGTATCCACAGGCATTACTATCAGTAATAAACAGTACGGACAGTTATTTCAAAGGAACATTGTGTTCTTTATCTTAGATACAGTTGCAGATATAATTATTCTCAGTGACATGGAGGCTTCTAGAAAAAATATCATAAATAAGCAAAACAAATTCAAACAGAGTTGAGGGAGCTGCTGACTCAGCACAGAGAAGTGTGGGTGGCTGAGCCAAGCCAAAGTTACTCCTCAGAATCTGGCCTGAGCCGATGATTTACAGTCACCCCCCCCCCCCCCCCCCCCCCCCCCCCCCCCCCCCCCCCCCNNNNTTTTACAACCCCCCCCCCCCCCCCCCCCACACACACACACACACACACACACACACACCACCGCTCTGAACCGCTTTCCTCCTGAACAACAGACGTTTTGTGGGTGAAAAGAGAAGTGAGATCTGTAGGCACTGTCACATGGTGGTCACATCCAGGCAGCCTTGGTGGGAGCTGCAGTAAAATAATCCTCTTTGGGGAGGACTCTAGAGGGACCCACCTCTTCCTCTGGGTTTCCATAAGTAGGTTCACTCCATGTGCATCACACAGGGCGGCTGTCACTCGCGGATGAAGACCTAAAACACAATAACACACCTCTTTAGAGCATGCAAACACAATGGCTGACAGTGCAAACAAGGTATGTTTGGGTTACTTGGGGAAAACCCTGGAGGAAACCCCTGCAACTATTGAACTAGCAGCTGGGGGCAAAGTCAAAACAGAAGCAGTTTAAATTTCATTTTCCTTACTTTAAAACCTTTTGTTGACATTCTGATTCCCCTTAATCCTCTAAAAACAACCAGACAAACCAAACAATACTCTTGATTATTAATTTATTTCTCAAAACCTCTTTAAATGTCAGAAATCGACGTTGATCCTGCTAGCTAACAAGAGCTAGTCATCCCAGCTAACTAAGCTAGCTAAAAGGACAGGTGTCAACCCCCCGTTTCCATGGAAGCAGTCACTCTCAGATTTGTTCTTTCTCACCAGCTGGTTCTCGGCTCTTCTCTCCGAGGTGTTCGCTCACACAACCGGTCAGCACGCGCCTCCGTCGGGTGTTAATAGGTGCTGAAAGCGGCTGGTTGTTGGTGCTCACTCCCCGATGTTGACACAGAGAAGCAGTGAGCGTCAAAGATCGTCTAGGATTCCCAGGCAGGAGGTCTGACTCTGCGACAAAAACAACGATTAGTTCTTCTTCTACTTCTTTATTAACCTAATTGTGAAGCCCATTGGAGCATTGCCGCCATCTACTGTCGAGTTTTGGGACTCTCACAGAGGACACAAGAGGACGGCCAGAGGGGGGACGTGAATAAATGAATAAATCACCAAATGAATAAAGAGGAAGGAAGGAAGGCTGGAAGGAAAGGAGGAAGGAATAATCAAATGTAAGTTTTAAGACTAATTTAAACTGATGCACATGCTTAACTTAAGATAACAAAAGAGAAAGAAAAGGGCATGGTGAGGTGAGAGATATCAAGAATAAGGCTTGGGCTGTGTCTCATACCAATTTACTGCCAATCATTTATAGTATGCAGATGTGACGGGAAACATTCTCGGTTTTATTGGCAGGGACATAAGGAAGTGCTCTGGGAATAATCTGCTCATGGATCTGGGAAGGTTTCCATGTGAGAGAGCACAAGGGCAATTCAGGAGCCACTCTAAGGTATGTCAAAGAAAACATTTAATGATATATTAATCACTGTATTTTGTCAATACATATTACTTTTTTATATATAAAGTGAGGAAATTGACATACAAATGAGGTAAACATGTTTGGTGTTGATGTCTCAGTGTTAGCCCTCTTGGATTGTTCAAAAAACTATTAGCTTTACTTCCAAAGAGAATGCTCTCAAGAAGTTTTATGGCACTGTTTTTGATTACCCCAGAATGCCACGTTTGAATGTGTCTCCAATGACTTTTAATGATAACTGAAACCATTATCGATTTGAAGGGAAAGCTGCAATATGAAATTTCTCCACTAGATATCACCAAATGATGTGCACTCTACCTTTACACCACAGATGTACGAGATACTATGTTTAATGACGTCACTATTCTTCCTCTCTTGGCCCTGCCCAGGGTGGTAGCACTCAACATAATTATTCACGCGAGGTTGGTTGGGGATGTTGATTGGTTACTTCCTGTAGCCTGTGGGGGGGTCATGTGAGAGGAGCATGACCAATCAGACCAATCATCAGAACTCAAATGGTGTTTTCATGTCCTTTCTGAGCTGATGGTACAACATGGTGGGCTCTGGTCTGTGATTAAGAATAGTAGTATCTCTCTGTAAGTGCGTGTGTGTGTGTGTGTGTGTGTGTGTGTGTGTGTCTCAGAGTGTTTGCTAGGTATCCTAGGTGAGTGACGGCCATCCAGGAAAAGAAGAGAGAGCACACAACGCGTCGAGGTTGAAGGTAGAGGAGCGTCATAAAGAGGGATAACATCTTTGATCCCTACTCCCTGCGAGCCTGTTGTGGCTCCGCCCCTATGATCTACCTGGCCCACACAGGCCACGCCCAGCTCGCCGTCCTCTGGCTGAGCTGCGTAGGCTGGACTCTCACGGCCGTGGCACTTGGACTCATCCAGTGGCGGGTTTGGCTGGTGGACGACAGAGAGGTCATCAGCTCGGGCGTGGCCTGGGTGGGAATGTGGAGGGCATGCTTCAACAGCCACATGGTGGTGTCATCCGGCTTCAGGATCATGCACTGCAAGTACATCAGCCTGACTGAGGCCTTCACACCCCCAGAGATCAAGGCAGGTCAGGTCCTCATGATGCTGTCTATCCTGGTGGGGCTCTGTGGGAACGCCAGTGGTGTTTACGCGCTACGGAACGTCTACTTTGGGAGGGAGAGGAACACAACGGTGCGGTTATCCTTCTTCGCCACTGGGGCTCTGTGCTTGGTGGCTGCCGTAATGTCTCTCATACCCTTGGTGTGGAATCTGGCCTCAGTGGTGACCAATCAGACCATCGAGTTCCCCCCGGAGTTCAAACTGCCCCAGGCACCACATTCACAGTATGTGGGGAGCGGCATAGTGGTCGGGATGGTGGGAACAATCCTGATGTTTGTCTCAGGGATTGTTTTCTGTATGTACCGGCTACCAGCGAGGCCTCGGCCCGGCACACAGCCGTCTCTGAGTAAACAGGTGCATGTGGAGAAGTCATCGCATGCACTACCAGTGACTGACAGGCAGGGAGCGAGAGATAACCCTGCGTTTGAGTCTCATGAACACTTGTGATCTGGACTGTCACATACTGACAGTGGAAAACATAGGTTAAAGGTAAAGTATTTAGAATCTAGTGACATCTAGGGGTGATGCTGCAGCTGGACAATATATGGAAGCCTTCAGTCATCATTAAAACTCAAATGCTGTTTCTTTTGTCCACTCTGGGCTACAGTAAAACATGGTGGCCTCAGTTGAAAGGACCTGCTCCTGATTTAGATATAGAGGGTATTGACAACAACAATTATCACATCATATTCATCATAAATAAATTAGATTAAAACACAGTTTCATCTACATCTCACACACTTGACCTTCAAATCACCTTTAGGGTTTGGCTTCAGACAAGGTTAGTTGTCTTTGTTTTTCGTCCAGGTGAATTAATCATCTATTTGGTCCACCACAAAACGATAGGAGGAAACAGTTTCCTTTTTGTCAGAGACATTAAAGGGAATCTAGAAATTGCTCTGATTGTCTATGGACCTTTGATGACATTTTCAATTAGACTATATATGCAAATAAAATATCCAAAACATTGTTTTTTCATGAATATTTTATTCAAAAAAGCAATAAGCTCATTTCAAGAATTTCAAACCATCTGTATCAATGTTCCTCTAATAATGAACAATCCCATCACCTCACTGAGATCAGCATTATGGCTAAAATCACAGTCCACCATTACTTGAGGTGTGTGTGTATGTGGGGTCTCGTTCACCTGAGCTGCTCATTGAAGGACAAGGGGAGAGTACGAAAGGTCTGTCAGTTTCAATTTCTAAAACATTTAACTTTGAAAAGGACACGTTTTTCTTGTGCCACACGTCCTGGGGTTTGAAAGCCATTACTTGCCCCTGTAATCATTAAGTCCTGGCCCCTTAATGTGGCATGTTGTGGATCATCCACTTCAACTTTAAAATGAATTTTTCTGTGAAGAGTGAAATAACTAGACTGATTCAAAACATTAACTCTGGGGGGTTATTTCATCCTTCAATTGTTGAGCATCTCCACCTTCTATCTTTGTTTCCCATGCATGACACAGTTTGAGGCTGCTGCTTCATTCACATAGCACACAATTCAAAGGTTTCATCCCAGAAAAAAAAAGAAAACCCTTCAAAACAATCGCTGACACCAGTCCAACATGACTGGAGATTGTTTTCCTTGTGTTCCTGTCAGGGAGCATATACTATTTCCAGAACCAGTATATATATATAAAATCAGTAAATCATCACAGAATAAAACCCTCTTAATTAAATAAAAAGACGACACTGGAAATACATGTGGCATATCATTCAGACACATTAATACTGAATACAACATATACAATTTAAGCACAATTATTGTTTAAAAAATGTGTCAAATCAATTATTTTTGTAGTTACCAGAATTTTACAATTTCACCACAGAGGCTGCAAATGCAAATTTAAGTGTTTGGGTATAAGGATGAGAAACAGAGTCCACCTCTGTATGGACACCAAAAAAATTGACTGAAGTGTAAATACAGATGAAATGTGGAATGGACAGCCTTGTGAATAAATAACTGCATCTTTAATGTCTCATTGGGTTCAATCAAATTACAATGTCATGTTTGCCCCAGGAAAACAACAGGAGTACAAGTGAAATTGGTTTTGTACAAAAGGAAAAA
Source organism: Chascanopsetta lugubris (assembly GCA_016785325.1). Lineage (NCBI taxonomy): Eukaryota > Metazoa > Chordata > Actinopteri > Pleuronectiformes > Bothidae > Chascanopsetta > Chascanopsetta lugubris. The sequence continues at coordinate 33,888 of JAFBJT010091214.1, read as the reverse complement.
GAAGATGATGCCAGTTTTCAGGTCAAAGCTACACCTACAGGGATAGTTCATCCAAAAATGCCTATCTATATTTTCATGTGGATTTGATAGTACAAAATTTGGATTGTGATCTTTCAGTGGAACAGTAGTAGTTTGAGGTTAGGACCTCACATTTCAAACCTTCAAAGTAGGACATGTTTGTATTGTATTGTATAGACCGTCGACCTGTGGAAGTGATGATAATAAAAATATATGACCACAAGATGAGCAAATATATATACATATATCTCCTATAACTTTGAAATCTTGTTTTCATATATTTCTGAAATTCTTGTTTACAGCTATTGTGATTATTCAAGGTGTGCAACAACTTCCCAATATCTAGCAGATGAAACACTGAATTGTCTGTGAGGGAAAATTGCTTTTGGGTAAACCATTCCTGAAAATGCAGCCTGTTCGTGTATCATACAATTCATGTCTGCCATCACCCAAACAAGACAAAATGAAAGAAAGAAGAACAAAAACAAAAGACTATGCTACTGAATGCTATTGCTCGGGTTAACACATGAGCATCTCTGCGCTTCAGAGTAAGAGACTCGCTGCTCTTGTCCTCGTCCGCTTACCTCAGTCCATTCACCTCCCTGTCTTCATGCATGGAAGCCCTGATAAAGTCTCTTTTGATTCAGATGGTTTGAAACTGAACAAAAATACGTACATACATACAAAATAAAATACAAAATAAGGAAAAAAAATAAAGATTTAGAAATTCGGGCAGGGCTTAATCATTCCAAAGTCCACCAGTTTGTTCTTGATAAACCTCGATGACGTCCTCATCCTCCATCCCAAGCTGTCAAGAAGAGAGGAGGGGCATATTTTCTTGAAAGAGCCAAATCATTTAGAAATGACATTTATTTCATGAATTTACTCTCAAATAAGGCAGCAATGACTTGTCCAGTGAATTGTTTCTGTGGCATGTTCTTGTGAAATGTTTATGCTTGTGTAAAGAGCGTTACCTCTTTTGGAGTTTGGTTATCAGCGATTCTCTGTCCTTCAAAAAGAAACCGTAGCGTGCTTGCTGGGACACCCTGAAAGAAGCACAGAGCAAAATGTTTTTTGGTCTTGCAGATGTAAAACAAATGCATCCATCGATTCTTTACTTATTCAATGATTTTCGGACTTGTTTATGACTGTGAATCAAACTTCTGACATTCTATAATTAACAGACCTCCCTCTTCTCTCTTACCTGTCTCTGACTGTAAGACTCCTTAAGCTTTTTTAGATGTGTTGTCATTTTCACTTTGAAGTGGATTTCACTGCTGTCCTGTGTAGCAGAAAGAGAGAGAAACTTTGTTTGCATGTATATGAAAGGAAACATTCGCTGGATATTATGTAAAAGGTGGTGAATAGGATTATGAGAGATGCAGCTGAGTAGCTCTTACTTCCAAGCGTGCAGCATAAAAACGATGGTAGCATTTAATAAATAAGTAATGTATGTTTTGCCCACTCTGAGCTACTATATTAACACTGGAATTCAACATGGCAGGACTTTGTCCTATTGTAAGCATAAAACTCCTACTTGGGTAATGATTAAAAAAACATCTTTAAATGACTGTTATACAAGGCAGTATTCAATTTCATTCAGTGCCATCTATTAATACTTGTACACACCTGACCGATCACTTTTAACTTGATGTACTCTCCGTCCTTCTTGTCCCCGCCGTCTTGGCTGGACGGTTTTGTCTCCTGCAAAATAACAACAAATACCACGCGACACATTTACACGCCAGTTCATACAGAAGTACAAAATAATATAAAACGTATTTCATCATTATCATGACTCTGGCAGATGATAGTAGGTATTCCAAGTAAAACATATGAATAAAGCGTTGGTTTTACCGAGGAAATTGGAAAATCAACAAACCTAAGCTAGCTGCTTAGCTAAAGAGTCGAACCCTGGGCCTGAAGCTACATGAGCTAACTGTTAGCATGTTTGGTAACCACATATTAGGCTACCGATTACCAGCTATTCTTCATTTCACACATACGACAAATGATAAGAAAAAGTGTTCAAGTGTTATCTTACCGAGTCTGACATGGTTTCCCTTGTGTATACGTGTATGTGTGTGTTACACTCTGTGCTCGCTCAGGCTTTCAGCCGTGGGTTCTTTCGCTCGATGTTGTGAGACGTCGACATTAACTGGAAGTGACTTCAGAAATATTGTCTTTCAAAATAAAGGTTTCATGGAATGGACATTTGCTGACACTAACGCACACTAGCTGTCAAAAAGAATGTCAAAAATGTCACCACAGTGTATTTAGGAGGCCTAGATATGACAATGAAAGAGATATGTATATGCATTTTGAATGAAATGGGATTTTTTTTAAAGATCACGTTGAAAGTAAATCAAAGGATATTTTATTTTATTCTATTTTGAATAAATGACAATAATTTATGTCCATGTATTTACAAAGGTATAATTGCAATATTCAATTACTCCACTATTTCACTATGATTTTACATTAAATTGTAATAATTTCAACAGAGATAACTGAAAACTGTAGAACATTTAAGTCACAAAAAGTGTTGCAGTGAGCCCAGTGATATAAAACCCCTCTAATACACACAGTCATTTGGTTTCGATAATCGATGGAGGAATTTAATCTAATTGCACTGACATCAGAAGTTGTGTTTTTGTTGGAGTAAGCGGGTGAGCTGTCAAGCAAACTAAACTATAAAATGTATTTCCGGTTTGAACTGTCAACGCAAATTTTAACTTTAGGACCAACGAACATACCCGACCTTTTCTGCTTTTATTTGATTGGTGAAAAACTACAACTTCCTGTAGGTTGTAATGTGTCCTCCACTAACTTAATCGTGATGGCACCAGCGAGCAAAGCTACCACCAACCAGCGTGTGGAGTGCAACAAAATGAAAGCCGTGCCGTAACTTTGCCTTTTTATATCGACTCCATCACGGGGACGGTTTGTCGAGGCAGTCGCGGTTTTATCATTTCACCACCTGGAGATATCAGCGGGTTGAGTTGACAGCCAACTCGGGCCTCGTCGTCGCGGCCCAGCAGGACTCGAGTGAAGTTGTGAGCGGACTGCCAAACTTCTGCTTCCTCCAGCGCCTCTCCGCAGGGCCCGGGGCTCCTGTCACCGGCCCTGTGGATGAGTAAGTGAGAGTGGATCTGAACACACCAGGTGAGGTTGAATATTCTTTACCCATATTTAGCATTTCTAGGTTTCATTGTTGCTTTCAATCGCCGTGCATTGCCAGAAAGCTTTGAATTAGCATTAGCTTAGCTTGTCAACTTCCCTGGCCTGACAGCTAGCTGTATACGGAACTCTCGATTAGCATTAGCAACTTAGCTTCTCTCACTTGCTTTATTTGATCAGCTGACCCTGTTTACTTTGTTTGTCAGCATGATAATATATCTTCCAAGCACATCTTATCGTGACACGTTATTTTAAATCTGTTCTATAACAAGCCGAATTCGTCTCTCAACGCTGCCCAGCTAACGCTAGCAAGTTCATTTAAAGCTAATTATCTCCAGTACGAGGCCATAACAGTGGCAGTGTTGTTGGTGTCAACTTTCCACTGAACAGCCTACCACGGTGTATGCAAAGGATGTATAGTGTTGCGAAGCTGATGCTGATGTTGCAGCCTGCTGCAAACCAGCGTGGTGGAATAGTCCGATTTTACGTCAGTTTGCAGACACTGATCGATCAGCAATATCCAATCAGCAGAGGCCATCTTGGCTATACAGGCTTTAATTTTCAGACACAGTGCAAACAGTCTGATGCAGAGCCACTGTCTGCTGTGTTGAATGGTCTCAGTTCATAAATAACTATCATTTAATAATAGTGTTAGAACAGCTAGTGGTTATGATTGTGCTGAATAAATACTAGGAGATATGATCAATGTTTCCTATTTTATCCAATGGCAACGTATCCCAACAATGAGTATATTAATCTCTACAGAATGCATTACAATAAAGCATTTTCCATACTGTTTATCCATCAATTTTGAGGATGCAACTGTAGCTTTCCCTTCATTTTCAAGCTCACTGAATGACAACTGCCTACACTTATTATAGTATAATCAGCTGTAATCTGGTGATTTTTGTTGCTTGTTACCTTGGTTTAAAGAAATTAGTAGACACATGTCTAGAAGTAATCTTTGCTTGTGCATGATAGCATCAATCATAAACATTCAGGTAGGAAGTTTGATACACAGATGTATTTGTCCGCCATTCCAAGGTTATTTTTTCACCTAAACTGTAATACTGTTCCTCTTACACCTTTCGTTTTTTTTGGCATGACACACTGTTTACAGATCATTCTGTCGTCAGCAGCTTCAGCCTCTAACTCGTGTTCCCTCTCATACACACATCAGGATTTATGATGTTCTGTTGCTGTTTCAGGAGAAAGGAATCCCTTTGATGGGAGAATCCTCTTTCCTGGCCTCCTGGGTCAATCGCCGTGCCATGATGATGGGTATGTGTGATGTTAAGATTATGTTACTATCTGGCAAGAAGCCAGTTTTTGTCTCTTGTCAGTTGTACTACCCAGCACATGTTATTTTCTCCATCTGTCACTAAACAATGTGTCTTTGACACCTCAGCATCACAATGCATCCTTTGTGTGATATTCCTCTCTTCAAGTGGTCGAACTACAGGTCTGCAAAGATGGATAAATAGGATTTTAAATTGGTTTTGAGATTTTGAAAATGGTAAAATGTTTTTAAAAGACTTTTGCCAAGTGCATCAAATTGAATCCACAAGAACATGAGTCACCCACAACAGTTAACACCAAAATTCAGAATGTCCCATTCTTCCAAACCGTAAACATTCAAATGTATTTATTTGATGTTTTTATTATGTGCCATATTGTGAAATGTTTAATCTTGTTTTCGCTTTCCTTATCACAGATGAGCAGGAGGCGCTGAACTCGATCATGCAGGACTTGGCCGTACTGCACCGCTCCAGCCGTCCTGCCATGTTCCCATCAGACCTAGGCAAACCCAAAGCCTCATCACCTAAGAACCAGGTAACCACAAAGTCACTAATGAAGGATGAAAGATCTGATGAAGAATGAATTCCTCACACTGCTGTGCAATCATGAGTTTTCATACCTCTCTCGTCCCTCACTTATGTTGAATATGTGACAGAATGACGTCAGAGTGAAGTTTGAGTTCAAAGGGGAGAGGAGGTGAGACTGAAAAAGTTAAAATCTGTAAAATCATCAGTGCTGACCTGCAGCTCTGACCTTTGACCTCCTCATCTCTTCTGCTCTGCAGGATTTTGCAGTTTCCTCGTCCTGTCAAGCTGGACGACCTACGGTCAAAAGCTAAAGTGGCATTTGGTCAGACGATGGACCTTCACTACACCAATAATGAGGTATTAAACACTTCATACACCTGAATAGTGGTACATAAAAAGATACATACCAAAGTAAAAAAAAAATTTTTTTTTTTGATAGTTGGTGATTCCACTGACGACTCAGGATGATCTGGATAAGGCTGTGGAGCTGCTGGATCGCAGTGTTCACATGAAGAGCCTGAAGATCCTCCTCGTTCTGCAGATTTCCTCTCAGGTCAGCAGCTCCCACATATTCACATCCAAGGACGTTTGACCAGTTTTATCATTTGATTTTATTCCATTTAAAGTTTGACCAATGACAAACCAATTATTCTTTACTATATTTGACGCAAGTTAGTGGCTTTCAAGTCTGATCAACCACCAGAAATTGGTTTACTTCTTCTCACAATTGACTGCCTCTTTTCTCTTTGCGCTTTTGCTTTAGAACTCTTCCTCGAATATGGACCTCCTACCTTCCCACGAAGAGCTGGATAATACAGGAAGCAGGGTCGCAGACAAGAAAAGCATCCTGGCATTGATAGGTGTGTAAGGTCAAATGACACACATGAATTGTCTAAATCTACAAATTCAAGCTCCTCCAACAGATATTAATAGAAATATGTATTGCAAATGTATATTTATTGTGGTTCTCAGGCTCGCATTCCACAGATCGCAGCTCTCCTCCTCCAGGATACATTCCTGACGCTCTCCAGCAGGTGGCGAGAAACGGTTCCTTCACAAGCATCAACAGCGAAGGAGAGTTCATTCCTGAGAGCATGGACCAGGTACCCCAACTTTGGGAATTCATATTTAATAATAAGAGCCATTATGTTTTCGGCAGGTAAATTAACCTACATTGTTTATTGTCTTGTTCTATTCTGGTTTGTTGTTTCTAGATGTTGGACCCACTGTCCATGAGCAGTCCAGAGAACTCAGCATCCGGAAGCTGTCCTTCATTAGACAGTCCTCTAGACAGGTAAGTAAATCTGTGCTCTACTTATACACTAATGTGTTCATAGTCATTTCATATGTATCATCTCAAAAGAGACATGACCTGTATTCCTTGCAAGTCTAAAGCACACTTACATTTCTTGCATCCTCATGCAGTGACTACCCAAAGACCAGGATGCCCAGAGCACAAAGCTACCCAGACAACCACCAGGACTTTCCAGGTACATGTGTGCAGAATCGCAGTTGGGTAATACCTGCACTGCTGCCATCACCTTTCTTCTGGGTGTGACCTTGTGTCATTGTCTCCCACTTGTTTGCCTGCAGAGTACGATATCCCAGTGTTTGAGAAATCAGAGAAAGGTGGGACGTATCCTCGGCGATATGGCATTCCCTTCGGCTTCCAGGACTACAGCGATGGTGGATGAGTTTTCTTTATTACACGTAGAAATATTGGGTTTTCATAATTAGGACAAATTTCATTTATTGCTTTTTTTTTGCATTCCAGGGAGGAAAACCTTCCCCAGGGCTCGGCGAACGCAGGTTCATGGCTTCCGTTCACCCGTCAACTTCAGCCCAACTGATCAGTCGCCCAGCACCAGCAGTGGCAGCAGCGTCTTTACCCCGGACTTGGAAGAGGCCCCTGGACCTGCAAGGAGGCCTCGAAGGGGCAGTGACATCGAGCCCAACCCAAATCTGACCACTGCTCCCACCCTCTCCGTCATGGACATCAGTCCACCCAGCCGCTGTAAGGCTCCACGTTGTCTAAGCAAAAAAACCCGATCTCATCCATGTCTTCTTTTCCTCTGTGAGTTTAATCAGATGTGATGTTTGCCTCCAGCACCACGCGCTCCAACTAACTGGAGGCTAGGAAAGCTGCTGGGTCAGGGTGCCTTTGGACGGGTTTTCCTTTGTTATGATGCCGACACAGGACGGGAACTGGCGGTCAAACAGGTCCAGTTTGACCCGGATAGTCCAGAAACCAGCAAGGTGAGAATCAAGGGGGAATTTATAGGAGCATTAGGTAACTTTGCAAAAACAAAAATGGAGCTAAGACCTTAAACCATAGGCTTCCAAGCACACGTTTCATTAACATAACAGATGCATTTTCCCAGGCTAGCGCACCGTAAGTCATTTCATGGCGTTCAGTGTTAAAATGTTTTGCGCTGTTGTGATTAGGAGGTGAGTGCGTTGGAGTGCGAGATCCAGCTTCTGAAGAACTTGTGCCACGAGCGGATTGTCCAGTACTACGGTTGTCTGCGAGACACCATGGAGCGAACGCTGTCCATTTTCATGGAGTACATGCCCGGCGTGAGTTTACACATTTACTTCATACTGACAGTGCTCAGGATTGAACTGAAAAGAATCTAAACGAATCTCCCGCATTCCACCAGGGCTCTATTAAGGACCAGTTGAAGTCGTACGGAGCGTTAACGGAAAATGTGACACGTCGCTACACCCGGCAGATCCTGGAAGGTGTTTCCTACCTGCACAGCAACATGATCGTGCACAGGGACATCAAAGGTGAGTTTGAATACTTGAGGCTCCAGGCCTTCTGGCCACAGGCTCATTTGTCTGACCTGTTTTCCTCTGTTCAGGCGCCAATATCCTCCGTGACTCTGTGGGCAACGTGAAGCTGGGAGACTTCGGGGCCAGTCGGCGGTTACAGACCATCTGTCTGTCAGGAACAGGCATCAAGTCAGTGACTGGCACTCCTTATTGGATGAGCCCGGAAGTGATCAGTGGAGAGGGTTACGGCAGAAAGGCTGATATCTGGTGAGAATACACGTTTTTTTTTAGGTTTTTTAAAAATAATTTCAGGTTCATCCAAGATTGTTTCTCTTGTTTAGTTTGAACCCAAATTCAAGGTACTGGATGAATAGTCCTTTACTTTACCCTCGAATGACTCCTTTGTGTTTATATTGGGAGTGGTTCTATGCTTCCATACATATAAAAGAACATTTTGAACAACATCAGGATTTTAATGCCTGTCACTCCATCTTCAGGAGCGTTGGCTGCACTGTTGTGGAGATGCTGACCCAACGACCACCGTGGGCAGAGTTTGAGGCCATGGCGGCCATCTTTAAGATTGCCACGCAGCCAACAAATCCAGTTCTTCCCGCCCACGTGTCAGACCACTGCAGAGAGTTTCTCAAACGGATCTTTGTAGAGACGAAGCAGCGCCCGTCTGCTGATGAGCTTTTGAGGCACATCTTTGTACACTAACCCTTCCCCCCTGACCCTTCAACACTCCCCCACCCCTCACGCCCAAACGCCGAACTGCCAGGCATGGCCTTACCCGACGGGGCGTCCCTGCCTCTGACCCCATTCCTTCCACTTCCAAGCTGAAACCAGCTTGTTGGACCAGGAGGAAGTGGCTGAGAGAAGGTGGGGCGTGTCAGGTGGCACTCACCTGGTCCTCCTGTCTCTTGTTTGTATGAGACTGCCATAGAGGAATTGTTATTTTATTTTTCTCTGCGAGTTGCACCTTAATTTGTTTAACGAGGAGGGGGCTAAGCACTTCCTCCAGAAGTGATGAAAAACAAATGTTTGGAAAAATGTTTTTGTTTGTATGGTTCCTCTCTTCAAACATGTTTGAGTGGAATAGTATTGGTGTTGTGGACCTAAAGGAGGTGATGCTCGACTCTCGAGTGGTTCCGCTCTCCCCATCTCGCTGACCTGACCCCAGAATGTAGTCTCCTGCCAAAACCCAGAGCGACAGAGACGACCTGGGCCCGCTGCTATAGACGAAAACCCCCAGGTTGAGGAGTACACTCCCTGAACGGTTTCCACCCACTTTTTGCGCTTTTCCAGTATTTCCGATGATTTTTGTCTCTGCTTTGCTGTGTGCAAAAACTACCTTTCCTCCTCCCCCTTTCCCCCCTCATCATTGTTCTTTGCCATGTGCCTTTTTCTGTTTTGCAACGCAGTGTAGGAATCAATTCTCAATGCTTCTTTTTTACTGCCTTTTCGCACCGTTTGCCCAAATTTAGCCAATGTCAGTCACGCAGCTGTATCCGTTTTTGCCTTTTCTGTAAAAGAGATTCTCGGAAGTGAGAGGGGATCCCCTCGTACCTAAGTTGGTTAAGTTTCTTCTTAACCAAAATACTCATTTGCTTTGAAAAACATGGCTCATTAAGCTCTTGGTTGGTACTCAGACATGGAAAGGTACTTCTTAAGTTGTTAAAGACTGGACAGCATCCAGATGTTTATCCTCAGATGTTTTATATAAGTACTCAATGGCCAATTGAACTATTTTCATGGTAGCTCATTGAGGGTGGGGATGGATTAAGGCTAAATAATTAAACGCACGTCAGGGGTTCATATTTATGTGCAGGCTACAACGAATCTTTGACGCAGAGGCACAAACGGCTTTTGTACAACGTGAGAAGCGCGATTGCGGAAACTTGGCTTTAAGAAAGTGGTGATCCGTTCTCGCAGTTTATACTGTACATTCATTTGAGGAAATACCGTTTAAAAAAGTAGGCAACATTGTGGAGCAGCTGTTATTTAAGTTTAGTGGTACTCAAAACAGCTCTGTAACAGACCACTTGATTACTTGAAGCACTGAAAGAAAGGAGGATAATGAAAGAGCGCTGACATAGTGTTGCAAGGCAGGAAGTTCACAGTTGATTGGCCGGAGACTCTGGCTGTATGACACTGTTT